>OY751314.1:46012430-46072430 GCA_963564615.1 Rhorus exstirpatorius | reverse complement strand
GCAAAATTCACACTTGAACGGTCGATCGCCCGTGTGAGCCGGCAAATGCGCTATAAGGGCGCCAACATCGGGATACGATTTGCCGCAAAATTTACAAAGTACAACGCCCGATGTCGGATCGGAGTGTCCGGCAAGCTCGAGATCCATGGGCTCGACCTGACCGACCGTAGGATAATGTCCCTCTTGCGGCAGATGTATGCTACCAGGATCGAGGCCCAAATGCGCCTGAAGATGTAGATGAGCCTGTTCGCGATACTTGAGAGACTCGAGGCTGTGCGACAGGATGTGACGTGTCAGCTTGCTCTGATGTAGGAACGAGGCACCGCAGTACATGCACGCAAACACCCGCTCATCCACACCCATCAACGCCTGCAACCAAACAAACAAGAACGATCAACTTCTTGCTCGAGCCCGGGATTAACGAAAAAAACAAAAAAAAAAAAAAAAACAAAAAAAAATTAAAAATTAAACTCTCTCTCTCTCTCTCGCTCTCTCTCTCTCTCTTTCGCTCGCTTTCTCTCGTTATGTTATATTATTTTTTTTTCTATGTCGTGTGTCTCTCGCTCACAGTCCTCGCACAATCTCTTTTCCCTCTCCTCATTTTTCATTCGCATCTTCGCTCTCTCTGTTTTGTTTTGGGGTTTCTTGCCCTCTCGGGTCAAAGTCGTTGAAAATCGATCGAGGCATATATAGGACTCACCAGAGAGCCTTTATCTTTTATTTTTTTTTTCGTTTTTCTTTTTTCGCGGAATTTTTTTTTTCTACGAATTACACGTATATTCTTTTACGAGCCTCGAAGTCAAATGCATATTGAGCTCGAGAGGGGTGGCGCATACAGGGGGAATTTGTTTCGAAATTTTGAGCAATAATTTTACGCCAGGAGATTGAACAATTTTTGTTTTTTTTTTTTTTTTTCAAAATTCAGACTGCTAGCGAATTTTCGTCGCACGTAATTTTGAAGAAAAAAAAGAAAATCTCACTTTGCCCTCGAAGCTACGAGACGAGTAGAGATTTTTTTTTCTTTCTTTTTCTCGTTAGAGTATAATCAGCTGTCATGCGAGACAATTTGGATTTTTTAAATTTATTTTGACGCACCGCTATCGTAGCTCTGTTTTGCAATATTTTTTTTTGAAAATTGGCTCATGATTTTCGATACTCGTAAATATACGTGTGCAATTGAAAGAAAAAATATCGTAATTTTTTTTTTTTTGGCATTTCAAAGTACACCACAGAGTTTCGATCATAAAAATTGTAAATTCAGGCGAATTGATTTTATAGCAAAGATTTGCAAATTTTTCAGTGTTGAAAAAATTGCAAAAAATTCATGTATGTAGATATATATTTTTTTTTTTTATCGACAGTCCATTTTAATAATTTTACGTAACTTTGGGTGGCGATTTTTTTTTTTCTTTTTTTTTTTTTTTCTAATCAGACAAGCGAGATCGGGGAAAAGAGATCGGGAGGTTGATATTCAATGCTCAATTACGACAAAGATTCATCCCAATGGTTAATAATTCTCTACGTAAGCTTTCGTTCACGCCACGTGTCTGTGGGTTCGACCTTTTTGCTAATTTTAATATATCATTAATTTAATTTAATTTAATTTTTTTTTTTCTTTTTTTCGTGCACAAGTCTCTAAGTTCTAAACTATTTGTATGTCTCTCTATGCATATATATTTCATATTTTCAAGATCATTTCTACTTCTTTCATTGAATTTTTGCGAGTACACTAGAGATAGAGTGGTGTTTCGATAAAGCGCGTTAAAGATCGCCCGAGAAGTTCAAGACACATTTTTTAACGGGAATGGAGAACAAAAAATCATCATCATCATCATCATCATAATCATCACGGAAAAACGGCAGCACAAGAAGTTGACGCTCATTTTTGTTTGGCGCGCCCCGACCCCCACTAATACCAAAAACTATATGGAGTGTGTATAATATAATAATAATAATAATAATAATAATAATAATAATAATAATAACAACAATAATAATAGTATAAAAATAATAAGAATAATAGTAATAACAATAATAATAACAATAAGAATAATATGTATGTATGTCGAAAGCATAAAACCAACAGCCGTTCATTTTTTTTTTTTTGCAATCATCGAATCTTCCCCCTTTCCCCCCACTAACGACAAAAAGTCACGCGTGGCTCATCGTAAAGCGACGATTTTTTTTTTTTTTCGTAAATTTTTGGTTTTTTTTTTACGAAAAAAAAAAAAAAAGGAAACGCAGCGCAATTAAAGGGATCACGAAGAGGGCGAAATTTTCGTTTCAGTCGAAATGACAATTGTGATAAAAAAAAAATTTTTTGTATTCATCGAGTTGGATATTTTTGAAGAAAAATAAATATGTATGGTGAATATGGTGACGTTTTTTTTTTCCGTTATTCCGACAGTCATGTGGGTGGAGTATATGGAGTATTTTGAACAAACGAATACAATCGTATATATGTGGTATATACAAATATATATATCGGGTATTTTTTTTTTTTTTTTTTTCGAAATAACGCATTTTGTAAAATCGCCTTGTGATAGTTTCGAGAATAAGGCTTTTTTATTCTCGTTATTTCGAAATTCATCCGAATCGATATATTATATAATATATGCGATATAATGTATTGTAATAATTGTAATAATCGAATAATACATGTATAATTATGTATACAGGCTGATGGAGTATCGAGATTTAAAAAAAAACGATAATAACAATTTTCTAATTATTTGCGTCAGTGTTTTTTTTTTTTTTTAAGTAAATTTATGAACAAATATTAGCTCTGTCGGTGAGAATGAGAATTCCGCGATAGAAAAGTAAACTGGTATGACGAAGAAAATATTTTTTCGACAAATTAATTGAAAAATATTTTTTTATTCATAGAAATATATGATTGCTCGAAATTTTTGAGTATTATTCGTTTCATGACGAAAAAAAAAAAGAAATAATTTTCAATCCTTTTTCATTCGAATAATGCTTCAATGATTATCTCGAAATTCATAATTAATATCGTCATCTTTGCAACCGATGAAATCGTAAAATGGGGGAAAAAAAAATTCTATATTTATACAGAGATACTGATGCAATGAAATCTCTCGATTCTCCAATCATTTTGTACACATATTAAAATGTAGTAATGAAGAATTGAAAAAAAAATGACAACCATGGCCAAAAACGAAGGTCAACTTCTCGACAGTTAAGGCTAGCACAAGACAGAGGCTTTGGCAGCGAGAGAGAGAGAGAGAGAGAGAGAGAGAGAGAGAGAGAGAGAGAGAGAGAGAGAGAGAGAGAGAGAGAGAGAGAGAGAGAGAATAGAGAGAGAGAGGATGATAGGACAAATGGGAGACAGGATTGTGTGAAAAAAATCTTAAATTTCATTCGAATCCGTTACCATAATAATAGTTATGTAAATTGTTTTTTTTTAGAAAATTGACGAAAGAATTATTTACATGATGTATATTTTTGTTTGGATTGTTATTTTTTGGAAAAAAAAAATTGATTTCCGGTCTGGACAATTTTTTTTTCGTGGGGATTATCGAATACAAAGTTTGTCTTTTTTTTTTCCAATTTTGTCGCGTGTTATAACGGTGCCTCTTGAAATTTCCGTATGGCCAGTACGGATAGGCGTTTGCATATATATATATATTGCATGGATGGAATTTATTTGGAGAGGACCTGAGATTTGAGAGAGCGAGAGAGCGAGCAAAAAAGAAAAGCCAGACGGAGCGAAGAGAGAAGAAAATAGATAAACAGACATAACAAATAGTATATATAGACGTAATATAGTAAATATATATATGTATATAGATATAGATAAATATAGTAAATAAGACACACACGCATATATATACGTAAACACATCAAAGTAAGAAAGACAGAGAGCGAATGGAAAAATGCAAATTCTCTTAACGAGAACACTCGAAAAAAAAAAAAAAAAAAAGAACGTAGTGGAGGAAAACCAAAGGAAATTTTAACCGTGAATAGGGAAGAGGAAAATCATGAATGGTGGGAATGTCGTCGAGCTTTTTTTTCCCCAACATGCTCGTGTTTTTGTTTTTCCATTTCAAAGTTCCTCGAAATATGACCAACTATTCTCGCGAAACGTAACCTCAAATTTCCGCTAAACCACTTTTTTTTTTTACTCTCTGTTAGAAACAATTTTTTTTTTCCCGCGTATTTTTGGTCTCGGCAACGCGAGTCGAAATTTTCGTAGATCTTATTGTGTACGAAAAGAAAGAAAAAAAAAAAAAAATACACACGAGATTCAAACAGCAAAAAGCACTTTGGGCACATGCAGCCAAACCCACATGCGGTATAAATTAATTTTCATATCGATTTGTAATAAAGCATCATCTCGTTTGGACTTGGATTGATCGATCGAAGTAAAAAAGACCGATCGATTTATCGAATAAAACTCGTTTGAGTGTTATTTTGGTAAAAGCTCCGGTACTTTTCGATAAGATTTTTTTTTTTTTTGCAACAAGCTCAAATCCAGCGTACGATAATATTGATAATTGACGTGGCGATTGCAAGATTATGCTATATATATATACACTTTTTTTTTGATCGATTTTTTTTTTCAAGTATAACATAATATCGAGAGATAATAATACGATAACGAGAATTAAGTATAACAATAATGAGGTATCGAAAAAAAATTCATACCGAAAATAGACTCACCGGATCTGGTGGGAGTCTGTAGTCCGTCGATATTTCGCTGCTCCCGCAACGCTCCTCGCTCGGTCTATCCCAATCCACTTCCTTCTTCAACGACTGCGATACAATATGGAAAAAAAAGAATACGGAGAAGACTATCGTCAATCGTTCGATAAGAGACCGTAAAAATTTTTCGAAAAAAAAAACTTTACACGAAGGTTTCAAGCGCAAGCTACATTGATTGTCCTTTAGTTTTGATCATCAGTTCCCTAGAAGCTGATTTTTCGCATGGGCTTCATGAATTTATCTAGTCAAAAGTGTATCGGGATTGAGGCTTCTCGAAACAACCCTACCAGTTTGCAACTTTAGCTGGCAACAACTCTACCAGTTCTCAGGAACAGTCAAATTTCCAGCCAGAATGAGGCTTTCACGAACATCTATACCAAACGACATCATTACAGGAATACAGTTTTCACGAAGATCCGCTCACAATTCAACCAGACAAAAACTCTTGGGCGTGGGGCTGATGGCAGATAGAGGTTTAGACACTAAACTGTCCAAAAGAATAATTATCATCAGCCCCATCAGAGGGGATTAACTCTGGTAGAATTACGATTGAGCAGGGAGGTTTGGACGTGCTACTTTCCAGTAGAGATGTTATCAGATAGACCCGTTAGCTGCTGCTTATATCTCGTAGAGTTGGTAATTTGATAGGCTTGTTCGAAGAGTCTGAATTCTAACGGCGTAGCTATTTGGTATAATGAAGTTTTGCGGTACAGCCGTAAATTCGCCAATTTCTAAAGTTCTTTTGAGAATGAGGCTTTCAGGAACAATACCCAACGACATCTGTACCGGAATGTAGCATTCACTTTAAACTTAACCGGACAAAAAATCTTGAGCCTGACCGATGATAAGTATAGTTTGGATCCAACAAAGAAAAACGTTCCAAAAGAATGAGTACCATCAGCCACGTCAGAGGGGATTTGTTAGCACTGGCAGAGTTATGACTGGGTAGAGTTATTTGGACAAGCCTCTTTCTGGTATAGAGATGTCATTAGGTAGACTGCTTAAATCTAATAGAGTTGTAATCAGCCACGCCAGAGGGGAGTTATTAACTCTGGTAGAATTAAGATTGAGTAGGGATGTTTGGACGTGCCTCTTTCCAGTAGAGATGTTATCAGATAGACCCGTTAGCTGCTGCGTATATCTCGTAGAGTTGGTAATTTGATAGGCTTGTTCGAAGAGCATACATTCTAACGGAGCAGCTATTTGGTACAATAAAGTTTTGGGGTACAGCTGTAAATTCACCAATTTCTAAAGTTCTTTTGAGAATGAGGCTTTCAGGAACAATACCCAACGACATCTGTACCGGAATGAAGCATTCACTTTAAACTTAACCGGACAAAAAATCTTGAGCCTGACCGATGATAAGTATAGTTTGGATCTAACAAAGAAAAACGTTCCAAAAGAATGAGTACCATCAGCCATGTCAGAGGGGATTTGTTAGCACTGGCAGAGTTATGACTGGGTAGAGTTATTTGGACAAGCCTCTTTCTGGTATAGAGATGTCATTAGGTAGACTGCTTATATCCGATAGAGTTGTAATCAGCCACGCCAGAGGGGAGTTATTAACTCTGGTAGAATTGCGATTAAGACATGCCTCTTTCCAGTAGAGATGTTATTAAATAGACCCGTTAGCTGCTGCTTATGTCTCGTAGAGTTGGTAATTTGATAGGCTTGTTCGAAGAGTCTAAATTCTAACGGAGCAGCTATTTGGTATGATAAAGTTTTGGGGTACAGCAGTAAATTCGCCAATTTTTAAAGTTCTTTTGAGAATGAGGCTTTCACGAACAATACTCAACGACATCTGTACCGGAATGAAGCATTAACTTAAAACTCAACCGGGCAAAAAATCTTAAGCCTAACTGATGATAAGTATAGTTTGGATTTAACAAAGAAAAACGTTCCAAAAGAATGAGTACCATCAGCCATGTCAGAGGGGACTTGTTAGCACTGGTAGAGTTATGACTGGGTAGAGTTATTTGGACAAGCCTCTTTCTGGTACAGAGATGTCATTAGGTAGACTGCTTAAATCTAATAGAGTTGTAATCAGCCACGCCAGAGGGGAGTTATTAACTCTGGTAGAATTACGATTGAGCAGGGATGTTTGGACATGCCTCTTTCCAGTAGAGATGTTATTAGATAGACCCGTTAGCTGCTGCTTATATCTCGTAGAGTTGGTAATTTGATAGGCTTGTTCGAAGAGTCTAAATTCTAACGGAGCAGCTATTTGGTATATTTAAAGTTTTGGGGTACAGCCGTAAATTCGCCAATTTCTAAAGTTCTTTTGAGAATGAGGCTTTCACGAACAATACTCAACGACATCTGTACCGGAATGAAGCATTAACTTAAAACTCAACCGGACAAAAAATCTTGAGCCTGACTGATGATAAGTATAGTTTGGATTTAACAAAGAAAAACGTTCCAAAAGAATGAGTACCACCAGCCATCTCAGAGGGGACTTGTTAGCACTGGTAGAGTTATGACTGGGTAGAGTTGTTTGGACAAGCCTCTTTCTGGTATAGAGATGTCATTAGGTAGACTGCTTAAATCTGATAGAGTTTTAATTTGGTAGGTTTGCTGGAAGAGTCTAAATCCCAACGGAGTAGGTTATTGGGTAATAAAGTTTCTGGTACAGCGATAATTTTCAAAATTTCTCATAACTCATCGTTGTAATAGCTGTTCCTGTCAAGTCTCGATCACGAATCGACCTATTTTACGGTTGAAATAAACCGCTTAACTCGATTTGAACTATATCTCTGACCACCTTCAGGCTTCTCTTCATAGTGGTTTCGAATTTACAGCCCACCTATTTGATCGTTATCTCAAACGGACAGAGATGGCATCATAACACAATGACCCACGAATGTTTAATTACCAAAGCCCATCTGCCAACATCTCCTCGGATTACAGCCTTTCGGCTGAATCTTATTTCTAAATTTTACATTCCAGCTTGGTCAACATCCCACATTGAAACCTTCGTCTTATAATCATTGTTCCCACTAAAGCTATCAAAATAAAACGGAAGCCTGGTGTAAAGCAAAGGTGTACTTACAAGAGGAACTTGTTGAACCGGAGGTAGTCCGGATGGTCCGGCGAGTGGTTCTGTACAATGGGGGGACGGAAGTCTGCTCTGCGGTAGATTAATCGGTGGAGCACCGGCTGTCGTGGCATTATTGTTACTAAGGCTCATGTCGCTCGGTCCGCTATGAACGGATATTGGACTAAGCGAACCTCTCGTTTCTTCTAAACTGACGACGTCCTCGGAGTCTCGCCTCGGACGATCGAGGGCAAGGGGTTCCGGGCTTGGGCTACCAGGTCCCAAAGGCGACGACGGACAATCGGTCATGTCGACAGGTTCGATCGTTTCGCTACTCGCCGCTATCGAAGCGGCCTTCGTCGCTGCCCGATGCTGCAACGACAATTGCTGCTGTTGCATCGATTGCTGAGGCTGCGACTGCTGTTGCTCGTTGCTGCATTCAATTGGATTTGTCGAATTGCCAATTGACGATCTCGCGTTTAAGGTCGTGGTCGTTGTCATCGTCGCTGTCGTCGTCGTCATCGTCATTGCCATCGTACTATCCTTCTCCCTATCCTTATCCCTGTCCCTTTCTCTCTCGCGATCTCTACCGCAATCCGGATTCGTATGCTGCTGCTGCTGCTGCTGCTGCTGATGCTGCTGATGCGACAACTGTTGGGCTCCCGACAACTGATGCTCATCCCTCGACGATAATCCTGAATTCATATTCGTCATGTCCGCCAGACCCTTAACCTTAAGACTCTCCGCGGTTTTGAGCAACGCCGAAAGCTGGCAGTACTCGACATTAACCTCGCCCTTGTACATGAAGTCAACGAGCGTACGCAGTTCCGTGAAACGCACGTCTTTGAGTATAACGATAGGATGACGATTCGGATGATCGAGGAATAGGGCCTGAAAGTAGCTGGAGCACGCGGAGAGGACAACCTTGTGAGCTCGTATCGATGGTCCCTCCGTGCACGCCAGCGTCACGTCAACCAACGATTCCGACTCAAGTAGCTGACTGAACACACCCAGCAAGTTGCTCTGATGATTGTTCCACCTCAGGCAGTAATGCTCACTTCCCATGTCTGAACTGCCCCGGCAAACCCTGCTGCAAAATTTGTTCTTTTCTTTTCTAGGCTTCTTACTTTTTTTTTTGTTTTTGTAATTCGTTAACGAACAAATAGAAGAACGAGGTAACCCCGTTTCGTTCGTGGTTTCTTCGTTCTTTCGTTGTTCTTTGTTAGCTTGATTCGTCAGGAGTTGAGGGAAGACATATGGGAGATCAAGGATAGAGGGGAATTTTTTTTAAATACCGAAGTCACATTGTTTGGTCTTTAAGCGTAACCTTAAGGTATACTTTAAGCGTAAATTTAAGGTTTACTTTAAAATCATTTTAATCTTTCTTCATCGTGTTTAAACACTTTATTCATTATATTCGTCGTTGTTTTTTTCATTTTTAGCAGCTTGTTCGTTTAATTATCAATTTTTTTCGACACTTTGGTTCAGATTAATAATTTTTTTTATCAGTTAATTCTTTGGTCATCCCATTTTCGATTGTTTTACTTGGTATTCTCGAATTTTTGTTGTCGTTACAACTAACATTTACCGTACCATCTTGTTGATGATCGATGTCAATCATCAAATATCTCAATTTTTTCCATCAACTAACCAATTCGTCGATGATGAAAGGAGAGAGAGAGAGAGAGAGAAGAGATGCAGATAAAAATCGTTTTTCCGAAAATTCTTCGCGATTACCGCGACAAAGTATTTCTCGTTTGCTCGCTCATCAATATTATCGATAAGGCGGTATAGCTCGTCGTTGCGTGTGTCTATATATACGCGAGGCTTGTACGAGTATATGCACGAGTCGCGTTACCTGACGGAATATAATGATGACGCAGGGATGAATATATATATATATATATATATATATATATATATATATACACGCAGTTATCGAATCGCAACGACCGACGCGTCTTATCTTGTCATTTCGACTTTTACATAATAATTTATCAGCACGCACAAATAATATAATCCACGCGCGCCACAAAACTTTCTCGCTCTTGGCGAAGAAGAAGAAGAAGAATTCTCAGTGCCCGAGACAGAGAGCGCCTCCTCGTGGCTCATACACACAAAAACGTATCGGAGATCTATGCACATTAGAGCCTTTTATTTGTAATTTTATTTATTTTTTGTTGATGTTCATAGTCGAGAAGTGTAGCATTTGACTTCGGAATACACTTCGCAAAGGGAACTCGCTGGCAATTGAGTTTAAGAGTTGCCTCATTGAATATTTGCGCTTATAAAAAGACAGGCACCATACTTATTAGACTTATTTGTCAGCGATCCCCCTTTGCGAGATGTTCTTTAAGGTCAAAATTTATTCTCTCAAGGGATGGCGAGCGTGACATTTTATTATTTTCATAAAAAGTGCCATTTGAAATGAAATTATCGAGTAACAGTGGAAGAACTCAAGTGTCGTTCGTCTGATAATAAAAAAAAATTGAATTTCGACCAAAGTTGTTGGGTTATGAAATGAGCATACGATATAGTTACGGTATGAACTTCGTCGGTGAGGTCGCTAAAGTCGTACTAAAGTTACTTCCGGTTTATCAATGTAAATATACAGTTTTTATGGCATAAAATTGTAGTCGATCTCGAAACGAGAACATAAAAAAAAATGTTTGTCCGTAGCTTTGAAAACAAAGGAGTTACGAGACTTTAAAGTTCCATATAGTTATAACGACACCCTAAAACTTCAAAGTTACGTAACTCCTATACCTTTAAAGCTACTGACAAATATTTTTTTCGTTAAACTCGTCACGATCGACTATAATTTCATGCCATGAAAACTTCAGATTTGCATTGGCAAACCGGAAGTGATATTAAGTGATCACTTTCGGTGATCCTGATCGTGTTAAAGTCACTTCCGGTTTGTCAATGTAAATCTACAGTTGTTATGGCATAAAATTTTACTTAATCGATTTCGAAACGAATTTAACATAAAAAAAAAAAAAAATTCTCCGTAGCTTTGAGAACAAAGGAGTTACGGGACTTTAAAGTTCCATAGCTATAACGACACCCTAATAATTCAAAGTTACGTAACTCTTATATTTTTAAAGCTACTGACAAATATTTTTTTCATTAAACTCGATCGTCTCGAAATCGACTATAATTTCATGCCATGACAACTCCAGATTTACATTGGCAAGCCGGAAGCGATGTTAAGTGATCACTTTCGGTGATCCTGATCGTTTTAAGGACACTTCCGGTTTGTCAATGTAAATCTACAGTTCTTATGACATAAAACTGTAATCGATTTCGAAACGAATTTAACATAAAAAAAAACATTTGTCAGTAGCTTTGAAAACAAAGAAGTTACGGGACTTTAAAGTTCCATAGCTATAACGACACCTTAAAAATTCGCAGTTACATGACTCCTACATATTTTTAAAGCTGGCGACAAATTTTTTTTTCGTTTAATTCGTCTCGAAATCGACTACAATTTCATGCCATGAAAATTCTAGGCTTTACATTGGCAAACCGGAAGTGATCTTAACCTGACACTTCTCACACCCTTACCGACAAAGTTATATCTTAATATTTTTTTATTACACACAATTGTTTCCATGAATTTCTCTTTATTGTTTACATGTCGATGATTGGAAAAATTATATTTCTCCGTGAAAAAAAATATTTTCAAAAATTTTTTCTACGCCGCATCGAGATTGTTCCATTTTGAAGTATTTTTAACGATTTTTAAAAATAATTTTCTTCAAATAACCCATGTGCTCGATGATTTTTGTTAAAGAAACGTTTTTCGAGATTTTTACCATCGATGATCGGTCAATGACCTTGAAATTTTGCAAGGATAATCCGTAGACTCTGCGTGAGAAAATATCCAAAATTCACGGGATTCTCACTATTTTTCAACTTTTGCGTGAAACATCCTTAAAACCCAATAATTTTTGTCTGAATTTGTTTTTTTTTTTTCGGATCGGACCAATAGCTCTCGAGGTATTTTACTATAATCGAATTTGTCCACTTCAAATGGGACGTTTTATAAGAATAATATTTAAAATGTCAAGCACCAACCCCTTAAAAGTATAAATTTCGACAAATAAGTCTTTTGTATATATAAATATCCAATGAGTCACCATTTGAACTGAACTGCTACAGCGAGTTCCCTCCACGACGCGTAGGTGTGATTAGGCAAAAAAAGAAGGGGTAATGCGGGTCAATGGGGCACTGATTTATCGTGGAATGAAAAAAAAAAACAATAATTTGCCTATAATTTCAATTAAAAAATACGAGTTCTGCCGTTAGTGACCATCATTACCCCGTTCTTACATTCATTCAGATTATTTCAGTGTCTAAGAATTTTTTTTTTTACTTTCATCCTCCGCAAGTATCGATTTATATCTCTGAAAACATTTCGCGAAAGGATGTCGCTCGCAATCGAGTCTATAAAGGGTGCCCCTCGTTCGAAATTCGTGTCTATTTTACAAAAGACGAGACACCTCGTAAATTCATTCTCTAGTAATCCCCTTTCGTGCGATTATCGGGACAAAAATCCTAGGCGGACGATAGATGCGAGTAAAAAATTAAAATTAAAAAAAGCAACATTTCATTTGTATGAAAATGTTGCAAGTTATTCTTTTGTAAAATAACATCGTCAATTTCGAGAAGCAACCTATACTTTGCACTAAACGACCGATATATTTTTTTAATAATTTTCTAACGGTCAAAATAATTTTCCAAAAAGAACCCACGACAATTCGACGTATTTTTTTTTTTTTTTCACTATTACGGCTTCACAAGAACCTGGTACCGGCAACGAGTGCGCCAACTTTTATTTTCATTCAAAGCAAAATTATTTATCCTTTCATTGCCGCCATTAATCGGGCCAATCGTGAAAAGAAAACTCATCAAATTGTCGTATTATCCACGTGAACGATCAATCGTACGGGAAATAATTTCATATTGCCCTTAGGTGACCATCATTTCCCCCTTATTCCCTGTATCATTACGTACGAGCACGTAATGCGGTAAAAAAAAAAAAAAAATTGAAAACAAGCACAAAAGATCTACTCTATCTCTATTTCTCTGTCTCACGCACTCTCCGTGAATGTATATAGAAGTACGCGAAACGAGTACAACGCACACATTCATCCGAGAGACTGTAATGATTATTGATCCTCGTTGCACTCGCTCTCGGTTGTACGCAACGTGTGTGACTCTCGCGAGTGAAACGCAAACATGACAGATATACAGATATATATCATGCGATACGAAATCATCTTTTATTGCTTCTTTTTTTTTTTTTGCAATTTCGACGAGAGCTATTTATTACCGCACGAGTGAATTTACACTTTAGCTTGACGCCGCGTGTTCAACTTGCGTAATTGCCTCGATATATACGTATACGGGAGAGCTCGGGTTCATTTTCGTGTGTTTGCGCTTGTAAAAAGTGCGCACGTATACGTGTAAATGTATATATATATATATATATATATATATATATACATATATTAATATAGAAACAAGCTTGGTCCGAGGTGAGCTCGTGCGATAACGGACAAAAAAAAAAGTAGAAACAAAACAACGCACGTGCGTAAGTGTTAATTATTATTATGAATACGTGGAAATTGCCAGATGAGATTAAAAAAAAAATTAGGGAAAAACTCTGTGTATCGATAGGGTGGAGACATTTGAAAGATTTCACCGTATATCAATCGACTTTTTTAATCGTCCGGCTCGTTCCAGTGTATGATAAAAAAAAAAAAAAAAACCAACTGTTCCGGAAACGGAAATATCGAATTTTAAATATCTAGAATAATCGCGGGTTCGTTAAGATTTTAAAAATAAATAAATGTGAAATTTTTTTGTTTATTGTTTTTCCACAATTTTCTTTTCGTACGATCACCTCGATTGAATTGCAATTTTTTTTATTATTTTAATATTCGAAGCGTTACAGAAAAAAACAAAAGATTTTATAGATAGAGAAAAGGATGGACAAAAAAAAAGAAGACGAACGTTCGATTTGCCGCGAGTATCGAACGTTTTGATATAATCGTCCTCGTATCTCGATCGTCAATCTTTCTTTTGCACTTTTTTTATTCCCTCCCCCGTGGCCGCGAACAGCAAAAAAAAAAAAAAAAAAACAAAAAAAACAGCTCGATTTGTTCCACGCTTGGCGCGTGAAAAAAAAAATAAATATATACTCGAGAACGTCTCGGTAAAAGTATACGTGTACGAACACACGGCGCTCGTCGTTGCGGAAATAACGGAGGACAAAGGCTAATTAGAGAAATCTCGCGCGAGTCGGCGTGGGTTTGTCATTTTTTTTTTTTAAATTTCTTTTCAACGCGTTTTTTTAACCCCCTCGGAAAAAGTTTCCGCGTCTCGATTATTCCGAGTCTGCTTCTGCGGATCAATTTTTTTCGTTTCGTTTCTTTTTAATGACAGTAGAAATTATAAATATATTTGTGTATGTCGAATTTTCTTTTATTCCTGATGTTTTACCGTATATCTCTCTATGATGCAGTTTTTCGGGATTTTTTTTTTCGTTTGAAACGTTTCGAGTAATGAAAAAGAGAAAAAAAAATAAAAAAAAAATTGTACGACGTTTATAATTTCGTTGTTGTCTCGCTGAGAAGCGTAATATACTTTTTCTTTTTTTACTACAGTGGGATAAAAATAATTGCCAAAAAAATCTCACGTTATTCACTCGTTCCTCCGTCCTCTGACCGTTTTCAACGCCCTATGTTTTTTTCTCGTTCATTTGACCTCCGTATGACCTTGACACTAGCCACGATTCACTTCGATCACTAGCATCTCGATATACTTTCACTACACTCTTCGCTACGTATTATTTCCATTATTGAAAAGCAAAAAAATCGCGACATAACCTTAAAACAAAAGCAATCGAGTTCGTTGTTCGTTGAGCGAATAATGGCGAAGAACGACGGCATCGATATCTCGGATATCGATGCCAGAATTACGGTTTAATCGATAATACGACGAAGACGCGGAAGGATAAATTTATGTAAATTACCTGTGACTAAAAATATACGATTCGCGTGATTTGCAGAGAAAAATTGGTTAACGAAAAATCATTAAAACACGAGATTAAATATTAAAGAAACGATTCTACGTTCTTTCTGTTCTTGATGAGTAGCAGCGCCATCTCTGGACGTCACGAGGAGGTTAAGAACAATGTAAATTAAAAAAATCCCTAAGCAAATCGTCCTTTTACATAGATCTAGTTTGGAAAATTTTGGTTGATTACAAAAATTGACAACAGACGGCGCCACTTAACGAGAAAATGTGTTTTTTGCGAAAGTTGCGTGAAGGCTGTTTCGAGGACAAGAATCTTTTTTTTTTCCTTCCCGTCGTATATTTTCAATAAAGTATGTTTTCGCAAATTTATAAACCGAGTGCGTGGAAATTACAGAATATCGTGTCCTCGTGTCGTTAATCCATCGGCTAGTAGCGTAAAAATAAAAAAAATTCCGATAAACATTAAAACAAAATTAAATTCATAATCTATGGATTCGAAAAAATCCTGAATCTCGATGAGAGGATAATTTGATTTGATCATTCTATCAAAGGATTGCTCACACGAGAGATGAGCCATATTTTTTAGGGGAAAAAAAACTCGGACAGTTTTTTTGCACTTGCTCGACTTTTCTCTCTTTCTATTTCGGTTGTCCTGAACGATGGGTCCCACCTAGCGGTCACGTGGCGAAGGACGAAAGATCGAGAGTGATTCCGCTCTGGCCCCCATCACCCCCTGCGGCCGTTAGTTCATGGGTCGATACTCGTCGTTTATCGCTTGTGCTTGTATGTGTACCGAAGTTTTATTGTTACAGAGCGTGATTTTCCATTCACGTAATACTTTTTTTCTCGCATCTATCCAAAACCCCACGTGTATTTAATGATCTTCCTATATCAAACGATAAATATGCCGATCGTCCGAAAAATGTATCTCGTAAGAAAAAATTTTCTCACCACCGGATTCGCGCGGATGGGTCAACGGCCATTTTGGTCCTAACGGAGCCACCGCCGGGTGTGTCGATTACGAAATGAAACGACGCGAATGTGTGTCGTCGCGGTAATTCGTACTTCGAACAAATTTTAAAGAAATTGACAAAAGTGAATCGTGAAGTGTGCGAATCGTAAAAATTTGACTTGTGGAAAAATGTGACAAGAATCAACACGGTCCGTCGAGTGATCAATGGATTAATCGTCGTTGGAATTTTTCCAGGCAAATATACTATAGACACCTCCACGAGCCATCCTTGCAGATACGGAAAGTACATCGAAGACGAGTGAGTACAAGGTTATAATTGAGAAAATTTTTTGTGACTCGATATATTTCTGTCGATACATGAATTATTTATCATTAAAAAATTTATTTTTCCTGTCTTGCGCCGTTTCGAAGAATTCTGATTGGAATTTTTTTTGACCGAATGCCAGGCACACACACACACACACACACACACACACATATATATATATATATATATAATCTGTAAATATCTTCGAGACGGAACGAGGGGTACCAAATATGAAATTTTTTGTGTATTTAGCTCTCTCATTATTCACAACGGATTCAGCCACAGAATTTATGGAAATTTTTTTGATATTAATAGTAATTGATCATTTGATATTTATAATCATTATCAATTATAATTATAATTAATAATTATTAATATCAAATATAATTGATTGAAGCGTAATAATGAAACATCCAAGAAACTTCCGGTTCTTTTCAGAGGCTTGCATAGGGTATTATTCAAGAGATGTGCCAAGTCTCTGATTTTTTTAGCGTCCAGAACGTGATAATAAAAAATAAAAACTGGGAGCATCATAAAAACGCGTGTTATTTAAATGGGACAAAGTTTAGTCCTCAGGGGCCCTTCCCATTGAGATGGACAGCTGATCTTTTACACAGATTTTTTTTTTACATCGGCTCGAAATAATTCAAAAAAAAAATTCCCTAATTTTTTTCACATTTTTATCTCAACTCTGACCCGTGACCCCAAAAGGGTGGATTTCCCCATTCAACCCTTTCAGGGGCACATTAAATCTACCGAACGGGTTTAGATGAAATTTCGTATAGGGAAGTTTCTTGGGACGCTGAATACGAATCTGAACTCAAAATTTAAAAATTCAAAATGGCGGATCCAATATGGTGTACCAAACCCCCAAAAGTCACTTGATATTGCCATATTGGACCCACCATTTTGAATTTTTGAATTTTGAGTTCAGATTCGTAATCAGCGACTCAAGTAACCCTTCTATACCAAATTTCATGTAAATCGGTTGTGTAGATTTTATGTGCCCCTGAAAGGGTTGAATGCGGAAATCCACCCTTTTGAGGGCACAAGTTGGAGTTAAAATAAAAATCTGAAAAAACAAGGGAATTATTTTTGAATTATTTGGAGCCGATTTTCGGTTATGGGGACGGTAGAAACTCGAAAATGACCTTTCCAAGGACCCCCCTTGTAGTGTAGATGTGTAAAATTTTCTTACAACAATTTTTATAATTTTTTAATTCCATTATTTTTTAATCGTTATCTTTTTTTTTTTCAATACCGTCATAATTTGCGATATTAAGAAAAAAAAAATTAATATTCATAATAAAAAATACATCACAGGTAATTTTCGAAATTATAAATAATTTAAATCATTAAAAATATAAAAATGGTTTTCTTTTTTTTGGTTAAAAATGCATCATTCGGTGGTTACTTTTTTTTCTCAATGTATACATAATATTAGTCTCGATCTTCTCTCTTTCTCTCCGTGACATTCAAAGCTTACGTAACCCGCGGATATTGCTAAGGATACTTCGAAGCAGCGAAGCAAGAGAGAGAGAGAGAGAGAGGAGAGAGAGAGAGAGAAAGAGAGAGAGAGAGAGAGATATGCTGTTCGCCGATCGTCCCTCTCAACACCGATAACGCACGTCTCGCACTCTTCGGACACAAACACCTATATCACAGTTTAGTCTAATAACGAACCACTAGCAGCTGAGTTGCCTATCGATTCAGGAAAAAATTTACATACATATATAAATGTATACATATTTTTTTTAACAAAAATTACAAAATAGAAAATTAAAATGAATAATGAGAAATAAAAAATAAAAAAATAAAATAATGCAAAGCATCGAAATTAAAATTGAAAAATTATAGACAGGTATAAATTACGCGAAATAAAAATCAGCCCTAAAATCGCGACAATCAAACGTATGATAAATTAAAAAAAAAACAACCTAGTCTAAACGATAAATCCCCAATCAGCAACGAAGCAATGAAAACAAGGAAGATCGTAACGAACCAACTTAAAAAACGAATTTTTCTCGGGAATGACATCGCGAGAATTACAAATACAAAAAAAAAGAAGTAAAATATATATTTGACCAAAAGGAAAAAAAAAGAAAAACAAAGAATGAGAGCTCGCGAACAAAGGACAAGGATAAGAAAAGAATATATATATATGTGTATATAAACTAAACGCGATCTCTTCGACTCATCGGTGCTCTGTCGTGTTTACAAATATATAGACACACATGCACACATGCACACTGTGTTCGGTGATGTATTGGGCTACAGTGGATTGCATTGCGTTGCTACTAGACGCAGGGTTACATAAACCCCTCCGGCTTAAAGAGTTTTACAATATAGATTCTCATATAGATTCTCATATACACACACGTATAGTGGGGGGGATCGGGGTTACGTCGAGCACTATAGAGATATCTCTTTGCTCTCACGAGGCATGGAAATTTCAAGAAAGCACAAATGTGAATTCATCAACGATAAAAAAATCCTTTTTTTTAAATTTCAATAGCACACTCCAGATATATATATATATACCTAAACGGTTATTTTTAAGCTCGAATATTCAAGATTGAATCAATGCTGAATTTTGGAACGAATTTTTATTTACAATTATTATTTTATCTAGCAAAAAAAATCTTCGAATTTAAACAATGATTATCAACGACAATCTGAGCTATCAGATGATTGCTTTCAACGAACAAAATTGAGCCCTGACTTGACGAATTCGAAAAAATGGCATATATTATTCTTGGAAAAAAAAAAAAAAAATAAGAAAGCAGCTCGAGAGAAATTAACGTTGAACAGTCGACGCAGTGTCCCTATTTCATAGACGAACCTTCGCCGAACGAAGAAGACACATTACGTTTTCCTGTTGGCGATTCATTCACGAATATTCGTAAACCAAAATTTTAGCACTAACTCGACGCCTCGAAGACTTGAAAGAAATGTCGATGAGCCCCAAGGACAATATTGATTTCTCCCGACCAAAAATTACCATCTGACAATTATAATGCTGATTGCCATAAGATTTATTCTTTATAAAAATTGTTTCGACTGTTCGTTGAATTCTCGTCTCATTGGCCCATGAATCTCGGATCGAAGAATGACGAGGGGGAAAAAAATGGTTGATTTTATTTTTGCCTGAATAACTCGGAGATTTTTGTGTACAGGACTTTTTTTTTGTTTCAATCAATGATTGAAATGAGAAAAATAAGCCGAGTAACCCCGGTCTTAGCCTGATTCATCTATACAAGATACTTATACGGGCAATATAGTATACGACAGTCGAGCAGCTCGTTATTTATGTCATTTCAGAGGTTTTCTTTGGGTCAATCCATTTATAACGACGAGACACGCATCTCTCTCTCTCTCTCTCTCTCTCTCTCTCTCTCTCTCTCTCTCCCTCTCTCCTTTTTCTCTCTCATAGACCAGAGTTATGCCAAAGATGTACATAGTACGTTACTAAACAATTCAATATATACATATATGTATATATAATCGCAAAAAAAAAAACCTCGAGAGTGTATTCGAGGAGCTTCCTTATCCTGTCGACTCCGGCTCGCGTTTCTCTCCTACCCGGACACTTGCAGCGAGTTTCGTACACATGAAAAAAAAAACTTCCACTTGTTCAACGTCACATTGACTCGTTCCCCCGAGGGACTTCGCGACGCGCTCGATAGCTCTTCGAATGAACTCGTGGCTTCCTATTATTATTTCTATATGCAGCAGCCACGTGCATAACACACATATATAACGGTCAGGCTTGAATCGCCACAGTTTCAACTGAAAAAAAAATAATCACAATAATCCCTTCGTGACAAACGATTTTTTCAATGTCATAGTTTTTGAGTTGTATCGATTTTGGGAGAAACATTGGCTCGTGCTATAAATGAGAAAAAAATAACAAGCTTGGAATGAATACGAAATAAAAGAGTTGGTTTACGTATGGATTGGTTCGTTGATTTTTTCATTATTGTGGAAAAAAAAAAAACATTTATTGATGATACTATTGGGTAGAGTATATCGAATTCCCCTTAAAAGGTTTTTTTTGATGACTCTCGCTCGAGTGCAGTGTGTGTGCCATTGCTCTCTCCGAGTTGGTACTACTGGAGCTCGGTAATGACTAATCGGAATGAAGATTATTTTATTTATTAGTTATTTAATCTATTACCGGTTTAGCTCCGGGTACTGTAACCGTAAGTCAATTAACCCTTAACATTTTTTCGTCCCCGAGCCATGCAGCGTCCCCCTTTACAGCTGGATCCCGATTTGTGGCATTTTCACGAGGGCACGGGGAAAGTGCGGAAAACCACGCTAATATAGTAGGCTATATTTTATGAAACTTTGCTTCCCGATCCATCAGCGCCGTGCAAGCGTCTGATGCACTACTGTATCGCATTTGCACGAGGGCACAGGGAAAGTGCGGAAAACTTGGCCACGATAAAATTGGCATACAATTTACTGAATTTTTGTTGTTACGATCGGTAATTCAGAAAACCCGTATTGTATTCGTACTATACTGTATCGGATTTGCACGAGGGCACATGGAAAGTGCGAAAAACTTTGCCGAAAAATTTAGCTACAATTCACTAAATTTCCATTGTATTACCATCGGAAACTTAGAAAAATTGCCACCCGCTCAGTGATCGGTGTGCAATCCTCTAATGCACTACTGAATCCCATTTGCACGAGGGCACAGGGAAAGTGCGAAAAACCTGGGTACGATAAACTTAGCATACGATTCACAGAATTTCTGTTGTTATCATCGGCAATTTATAAAACCTGTATCGCATTCGCACTGTACTGTGCCGCATTGGCATGAGGGCACAGGGAAAGTGTGGAAAACTTGGCCACGATAAAATTGGCATACAATTTACTGAATTTTCGTTGTTACGATCGGTAATTCATAAAACCTGTATCGCACTCGCACTATATTGTATCGCATTTGCACGAGGGCACAGGGAAAGTGCGAAAAACTTTGCCGAAAAATTTAGCTACAATTCACTAAATTTCCATTGTATTACCATCGGAAACTTAGAAAAATTGCCACCCGCTCAGTGATCGGTGTGCAATCCTCTAATGCACTACTGAATCCCATTTGCATGAGGGCACAGGGAAAGTGCGAAAAACCTGGGTACGATAAACTTAGCATACGATTCACAGAATTTCTGTTGTTATCATCGGCAATTTATAAAACCTGTATCGCATTCGCACTGTACTGTGCCGCATTGGCATGAGGGCACAGGGAAAGTGTGGAAAACTTGGCCACGATAAAATTGGCATACAATTTACTGAATTTTCGTTGTTACGATCGGTAATTCATAAAACCTGTATCGCACTCGCACTATATTGTATCGCATTTGCACGAGGGCACAGGGAAAGTGCGAAAAACTTTGCCAACAAATTTAGCTACAACTCACTAAATTTCTATTTTATTGCCATCGGAAACTTAGCCAAACTTCCACCCGCTCAGTGATCAGTGCGCAATCCTCTAATGCACTACTGAATCCCATTTGCATGAGGGCATAGGGAAAGTGCAAAAAACCTGGGTACTATAAACTTAGCATACGATTCACAGAACTTCTGTTGTTATCATCGGCAATTTATAAAATCTGTATCGCATTCGCACTGTACTGTGCCGCATTGGCATGAGGGCACAGGGAAAGTGTGGAAAACTTGGCCACGATAAAATTGGCATACAATTTACTGAATTTTCGTTGTTACGATCGGTAATTCATAAAACCTGTATCGCACTCGCACTATATTGTATCGCATTTGCACGAGGGCACAGGGAAAGTGCGAAAAACTTTGCCAACAAATTTAGCTACAACTCACTAAATTTCTATTTTATTGCCATCGGAAACTTAGCCAAACTTCCACCCGCTCAGTGATCAGTGCGCAATCCTCTAATGCACTACTGAATCCCATTTGCATGAGGGCATAGGGAAAGTGCAAAAAACCTGGGTACTATAAACTTAGCATACGATTCACTGAATTTCTGTTGTTATCATCGGTAATTCATAAAATCTATTTCACATTCGCACTATACTGTATCGCATTTGCACAAGGGCACAGGGAAAGTGTGAAAACAAAACCCAATAAATTTAGGTACAATTTACTTAAATTTCCATTTTATTGCCATTGGGAATTCAGAAAAAATGCTACCCGCTTACCAGCGCCCGAGCCAGTGGCGAAACGGTTACCCATTCCAGTATTGACTCGATTTTACCAAATTTGATCATCAATTGTCCATATTTTTGCGCGTGTGTGTGTAAGTACACCAAGTACATATTCGTAAAAAAAATCAGAAAGGCAACTCTCGCGATTACAAATGATGCCTCTCTGACAACGCGCGTAGGCGATCGTTAATTACCCCCCCCCCCCCCCCTCTCCCTCACTTGCGTTATAGCTCGTCGTGACGCCTAATAACGAGCCTAATAATACATCGGAGCGTTGGATGGCACGCATCCACAGCCGATATTATTGTGTGCGCGCAAATTCCCGCAAATCCATGAACGTTAATTGATAAGCGTTTCGTTCGTGCTGTCGAGTTTCCATTTGTGTCCGTGTCTGTATATATGTCTGTGCATATATATGCAATACGCATGTACAATTTGTTGAATGTATGAGATTCGCGGGGGAGTGCGCACGGAAGTTTGCGCGTGGGTCGAATGCGGAAACGTAAGCTTTTGGTCCGCATGAATCGGCAAACGAGGGATTACGCGGGAATTCCACATTTGTGCGGGCTGGTAAGAAAAAAAAAAAACAATAGGCACAAGCGATAATGATGAATGCAAATTTATAAGGGCTACGTGAATGGAGATTCATTGCATGAGAATGATTTTACGAGAAAATAATTAGAAAGCCCCGTTACGCTGACAAGCATAAAGACGCTGATAAATTTATTCTGACACTTGATAATTAGTTGGTTATTCTAATTTAAAAAAACAAAGAATAGACGAAAATGGCAAATACAAGTTTGTCAAGGACTGTTTGAATGAAGAATTCGCAATTGATTGATAATTAGGAAAAAGGTCATAGGGAATATAATGATTTATAAAAAATTACAAGGATTGTTTGTATACGGAGCATTGGAGGGGATAAAGTTGGTCGAAAAATTGATAATTGTGATTGGTGATTTTTGAAAAAAGAAAAGTACAGAGGATAATGGATAAATACAAATATCCAAGTACCATTATTTCGAGTGGGACAATGAGAATGATTTAAAGAGAAAATAATTGATAATAATTTTCGTTAATGAGATCGCGTAAGTGTTTAATTATTTCTAGCGATTGATGGTTATACTGACAATCGTAAATTTACACGTAGATTATTCGAATGAAGGATTAAAAAGGATTTTACGTTGAAATAATTCGGTACAAATTATCTCGAAAATGAATTAAAAAATAACAATTTTGTCATGATATAATTAATGATCAATCGTTAATTATATTAATGCGAGAATAACGATAAATGAGAATTTCTAAAGGGCTATTGAAAATTATTTTAGGATAAAGTGGTTTTTTGAGAGAGAAAAAAAAAAGAATAACTTCATGTGAACAATTACGAATTAATTGACAATTAATAGCTCTGCAATGCTCATCGGCAGAATTTTGTAAAAACCAAATTTTCTTACGACCCCAAATTTTTTGTTTCCATAAAACCTAATAATATTTTCCCATTTGACAATTGTATACGCAAATACGATGGAGAATCCGTGACGAACTATGGAAAATCAGGCTAATTAGCATATTTGTCATACATATTTATTTTATTTATCACGTGGATCGTTCGTTGTCGCGAGTCGTTACAATTAATCGGGAATGCCACATTGGGAAATGCGAGACAAGTCGCGTGTGGGACGAAGTCTCGTTGAAGAGCAGATCGAACAACTCGTAGGGGGAAAAAAAAAAAAAAAAAAAAAAACTAAAAGACACGAAAAAAAAGAGTTTGTATTGGAATTACGCGAAGAATCATGCCGGAAGCGATAGCCAAGCAGAAAGGTATATATACGTATGGAAATATATTTTTCTCCTTTTCCCCTGATCGGACAAGCAAGAGACAGATAAATAGATGGAAAATCGCGATACAAATAATCCGAGGCAATTAAAATATTAATTGAGAAGCATGCTCGATTCTAGTCAACGCGAGATGAGCATACGGCGAGTAGATAAACGCTCCTAACTAAGCTTCGTACATTCACTTCCTACTCTTTCGCTTTTCTTTTTTTTTTTGTTTGTTTACTTCTGCGTTTGTATTATACCACCCCATGCAACCTTCGAGACTGGAAGACACACACTCGGGAGAGAAACGCTCTCCTTCGATGTTCCGTTCAATTTCAACGCGTCCACAGCCACCAGTAGCACTTTATTTATATATGGCAATCCAGAAGAGAAGGGAGAAAAGGCTCTCAATTAAACGGAAATTAAAAAAAAAAGTATCTATATAAATATATATATGCTGTGTTAATTCTTCCTCGAGTATAATTTATTCACCATTGACAATGTACCATTCAATATGCTTGTTGTATATACGAAAGAGAATGTACGTTTGAGTCATTCCTCAAGATCAGCTGGGGACAGTTTTGGCCTCCGAGTACAGTAGAATCTTTCTTAATTTCATGAGATTGTACTGTACTTGAAACAATTGGCTGTAATTAGAAATTACAACGAAGACAATTTTTAAGGGAGGGCAGTACATATGTACAAGGCGATTTTCGGGGAATTTTTTTTTCGTAAGAAAGGGAGTTGCTCTATATTTTTTGAATTTCGACATAGTTTCATTTCACGCATTTACTATTTGAGACAATTTTTTTTTTTTCTACAAAATTGAGGATGTACCAGCTCGTTCAATCGGAGACGTTTGTGAAGTACGTTTGGCCAATGTGAAATCGAAAAATCTTTTTTTATTTCAAAATTTAATATAACAAAAATTCTGGCTTTGAACTAAAATGATCTTCAAAATGTTAATGACAAAGTGATTTTTTTAATTGCAAATAATGGAAAGTTTTTTAATTGCAAATAATGAAAATTTCTGATATTTTAAAACCGAATTAAGTTCAATACCATCGTTTTTCTGTTGACTGTTTGAAATATAAAAAAATGTTTTTTTTTTTATTTCGGATTATTATTATATATTATTAGATAGATATTATTATTATTATTATTGTTATTAGATTATTATTAGATAATTATTAGAACGAGCTGTATGTTCGTTATTTTGTAGAAAAAGAGAAAAAAAAAATTTTTTCTCAAATGGTAAAACACGAAACAAAATTGTGTGAAAATTTCCAAAATGTTAAGCGACTCCTTTCCTTGCGAAAAAAATTCCCGAAAATTCGTCTAGTTTTGGGCCTTCTACTTGTATTGCCTCCCTTAACGATAAATTCCATCAGGATTTCCTTCAATTTGGGCACCATTCTCTGCACGAAATTCATTATTTTCCTGGTATGTTTTTTTACTGACCCGACTCTTCATTGATATTTGTGGAAAAAGAAAAAAAAAAGGAAAGTACACACGGGATATCGAGCATATAGGCCTATAGTTGTATCTCTCGTTTCATTCTCGTCATATGGTCGAGAAAAGGGTCAAGAAACTTGCAACAACGCGATAATTCGGGCCATAAAACCGTATTGATGAAACAATAAAAATAATTGAACGCGTGGAGAAACGTGAAAGGGGGAGAAGAGGGAGAGAGAGAGAGAGAGAGAGAGAGAGAGAGAGAGAGAGAGAGAGAGAGAGAGAGAGAGAGAGCCTTAGTGGATCGTCCACGAGTATGGTCAGACCGAACTAGTAATTAGCTGGTAAACCTGGAGCTCCCGAGAGTCATAGAAATCACGAATATGCATATATGGATAGCAATATACGAGCATGGGTAGTAAAAAAGTGAAAAAAAAAATCTTTAGTAACAACCCAGTAAAATTCGAAAATTGCATACGTAAATATTCCAGTGATATTATAAGACACGAGTTGCCTTTTCTCTCTGCGATGAAAGAGGAAATTGCCATTGGCAAGGGGTGTCCGAGCTTGTGTACCTCTCGCACTTTTTTTTTTTTTTTTCACGGTTGGCTCAGGATGTTTGGCTCGACTTTCAGCAATCAGGGAGACTCTCGGGCACTTCCGTTTGTACACAAGGGCAGCGGTAGTCTCTATTTTACCCCTGGTACACTCATGTGTATACGTGTATGGGGCATACGAAGCCGAATCAGGCATCCAATTTATTTGAAACTTTTTTTGGACTTTCATCAAACTGTTCAGTATGTCCGCGAATTAATTCAGATTTTTCTAATTCATACTCTAGCCGTAAAAAAATCCTGCAGGTTTCGGTAAAATGTACATTTTTCAGGATATTCAGTCCGACATTACGAAATCGGTCAATTTAGTAATAATAAAAAAAAAAAGCATATGTATATAATTTTGTATTTTTGGGTATGTTTTCTAATGAACTTTTATTTATAATACCCCAAAAGCATCGCTATTGGGACGGATAGCAGCAATAGTAGTAATGATTCAATGGCCAGCTTGTTGGAAATATTTCGTGCAAACATTTAAATTCAACTCCAAAAAAAAAATTGTCATCGAATTCGTTTTTCTTGAACTTGACAAAAAAAAAGGAGTCCTGAATATATTTTCCGGACTAAATTTCTCGAAAATCTTGAAGCAAAATCTAGCCCGATTGTCCGGAAGGAAAACAAAAAGCTTTTTCACTCTACTAATGTTATTTTTGTGTCGTAACTTTTTTTTGGAGAATTCCGAAAAAAAATCATTGAAAAAGGCACTCGAAAAGGTAAACAATTTTCGATCGAAAGTTCAATCATTTTTCTTCCTTATTAAGAAAGCTTTGTTTTCATGAAAAAAAAAACTTTTTGTAATTTTCATGTCAGAATGCTTAAAAGGTTGCAAAATTTCTAGAAAAAATTTATAAAAAAATTGTCCGACGTATCTGTGTGTGTGTGTGTGTGTTGGCTTTGCAAAATTAAAACCTTTACAACTCGAGAACGGTTTGAGCTACACAGCTGCCTTTCCATACACGAGTAAAGCTGTACAGCCCCTTCTTTTACCGCAATTTTCGTCAAAATTTCTCGAAAATTACAAATTTTGTGACATTTTGAAATTTCCAAAAAACCCTTCCGTGGTTGCTCTAACTTCCGCACAAGCTTTGAGGTATCGGGCTGAATTTTTTGCACACAGATAGATCAGAGGGTAAGGATGTTTGGTATTGAATTTGGTGAGAATCGCTTGAGGAGTTCGAGCTGTAAAAAAAATTTTGAAATTTTCGAAAAATTTCTGTCCCTGACTTTCGTAAATTTGGAGATATCGAGACAAATTTTTTTACACAAAGAGGCTCAAGGATAAAGATGTTTCGTACTAAATTTGTCAAGAATCGCTCAAGGGGTAGAGATTTTATAAATAAATAAATTAATTTTTTCGAAAATCGACCTTTAGCGCTCTGACTTTAGTGCACTTGAGGCTGTCGAGCAGAAAAAAATTTTACACACATAGATTATGGGACTAGGATATTTGATATTAAATGTTGCATAAATGAAATATCCACGAAAGGATGATCAATATTCGATTTGCCCTAAATCGATCGAGTAAATTCATATTTTGTAACTTTTGATATTGAATTTCGCGACAATCGACGAACGGCTTGGGATGTTATAAATTTTTTTTCTCTTTAATTTTGCGATAAAAAAACTCTCTATTAACCACCGTATCCCTTCGAAAAAAAATTACGAAACTTCGTTGCATCTTTGCATCGTTGAAATTGCATTCCGAAAAAAAAGCTTGCTAATCAGAAATTCGCACATTGCTCACTCATTATTTCATCTCGTTCGAAAAAATTTCCTCCACGAGGAAGTCAAAATTGAAAAAAAAAAAAAAAAAAAATCCGCTTCCTCATAAAGGAATCTTCGCGAGCGAGATTAAATAATGAGTAAGCAATGCACAATTTTCCAATCTGCACGCTTTTTTTTTTTAATTTTTCTGATTAAAGTACGACCTTGAAAAATTCGAATTGTTTCCTGAAAATTTCATGACAATCGAAGCGACTCACGGAAAAAAAAACAAAAATTCGAAAAATCATTCCGTTGATTTGGCGTGGAATGACCCATGGACCGATTGTACATAGGAAAGGAAAAGAAAAATAGAAGAATAACACATACGAGGTCTGACTGGAGCTCAAGTATACTCCGCTGCAGTCGTTAAAGTTACGGTCGCGGTTACGAAGCTCTGTCAAGCGTGTAAGGCATATATATAATATATATGTGTACATATATAGTGTATATATACGAACAGACCACACAGACACACATAAATTGTATCTTGTATGAAACATTGGTGTGAGAGTGCGTTTACGTACAACCGATAGGCAGGGAGAAGGACGAGGACGACGACGAGACTCGTAAAGACGCCACTGATGCATCCATCACTGCACCGCCATTAAAACCGTAGCTCTAGGAGCCGATGACGGTCGGGAAGATTTTGGTGGGGGGCGAGAGAAGGGGAAATATTCAAGAGAAATCGGGAAATCTATCTTCGAAGCAAGGTGTAGGTCGTGTTTACGGAATCCCATGTGCTTTTCCCTCTACGCTTGATTCAACGCCAGGAATCAGAAAGGATACGGTATATCGATGTGCGTGACGACGCGTGGAGAGAGCAGAAAGTAGCTCGAGTGGTAAAAGGTCGAGGCTAGTGGAAAAGGCTGAGAGTCGTCAGACACTTTTTTTTTCTCTCTCTCATCCCTCGCTTCAATTTCGTCATATGTTTTTTTTTTTTTTTTTTCGTTATTCTCGTCTGACCTTTTTTCTGCTATTCCATGAGCCAGACAGACGAGGACCGAGCGATGAAAATAGAAGAGAGAGAGAGAGTGAGGAAGAGAGAGAGAGTGTGTATGATGTGTCGTAGCAGGGACGAGGGTGAGTTTTCCACGTTGGGGGTGGAAAAAAAAGAAGAAAGCTCGTCTAGCTTTTTTCCCAGCGCAGACAAAACAGCGGTTGGAAAGAGGGGGGGGGGGGGGGGGATTATGCACTCGTCGTTAGCTCGCGGTATTAACGAATATGCGCTTCTACCACTCGAGTTACAAACTTCTACCGCATCGGTGTATGCCGCTCTCCTTCATGCATGGGTCATTCCACGTAAATTGCGAAGAAAAAAAATTCAGAAAAGGGACTTTGAAATTTCGTTCTATCTTTTCTTCTTTTTCTTCCTCATCGAGGAAGCTTTTTTCGATGAAAAAAAAAGAACCATTTCGAGATTTTCATGTTCAAAAGTCCCAAAACATCGACAAATCATGTTTAGTTAAAAAAATGTCCGGACGTGTGCCTCGAAAAATTCAAGTCCGTCTATCTGAAGAACTACTCGAGCAATCAAGCCGAAACTCGTTACACATGTAGATCATGTACCCGCCTTTGTTTACTGCAAGTTCCGTGAGAATCTCTTTAGAATTTTTTATTTTGCGGGATTTTGAATTTTTCGAAAAATGTCCATGGATGCGCTTTAACTTTCGTAATTTTGCCAGCTATGGAGCTAATCAATTTTTTTTCCACGAATAGATTTAGTCACAAGCATGGCTGATATTGAATTTGGAAAGAATCACTCGAGGGGTTTGGATTTAAAAAAAATGTTGAATTTTTCAAAAGTATCTTTAACAGCTCTAACTTCCGGGAAATTTTGGCTATCGCGAGCCTAAAGTTTCTGTACATTGGATATAAGTTATGGGACACGGGTGCGTGGCACTGAGATTGACAAAAATCGCTCAAGGGCTTCGAATTTTTTTTCAAATTTTGAATTGCAAAAAAAGTCTTCAGCTGCTCTAATTTCCGCAAATTTTTTGCTCATGAGCCAAACTTTTTTAAAAATACAAATAGACACTTTTAGTTACAATCACGATTGGTATTGAATTCGGCAAGAATTGATCGAGGGATTCGGTTTGTAGAAAATTTTTAAATTCCCATAGCCACTATTTTGAGGTCAATTGGTTCTCCCCACCCTCCTGATTTTTATCATTTTTAGCGAAATTACGTTGAATTCCAATCTTGCTTTGCGCACTTTCACCCGGCAATGTCAGATAGCCACTTTTTCGGAGGTGGTCGGTTTTGTCCTACCCTCTCCCGGGGATTTTTTTTTTTTTTTTAAATCGCTGATAGCGGAGTCACGTCGTTGCATATAACTTTCTTTCACTACCCTAGTCACGGAAATGCTTTTTTGTTTTGTTTTTTTGGTGGTTGGTTTTGCCCCATCTTCCCCTATACGTATCTTCTATTTTCATCCATTGAGAGAGATCAATCATGCAAGCTGGTTGATGAGTCTCGACAATATTGAAATGCCTTATCGTGCACTTTATTATCCGTAACATGAACGACGCGTGTCCAAAGATTACATTTATTGAAATAAATTTTGTTTTTTTTTCTCTTCATCCGATTCGAATATAAATCAGAGCCAAATCAATCGAGCAATCGTATTTCGCTTAAAAAAAAAAAAACAAAAATTTCACGAGATCCAAAAAATTGAAAATAAAATATCGACCCGATTAGCTCTCTGACAAGAGCGTTAAATTCTCATTAATACGATTTTTAACGTACGAATTTAAAGCGCAATGAGATCGATGAAAAAAAATGAGAGAGAGAGAGAGAGAGAGAGAGAGAGAGAGAGAGAGAGAGAAATGGTATCGACTGGGTTGCGAGGCATGCGTGCCTGAATCTTCCTTCTCCAATTAAGCTTTATATAGTTAGAAAAGTTTGCCGCTTGCTCGAGCTTTCAGCATCAATCATTCGACTAATTAAGAAACACGTCACACCGGGGCGCAGAGCTCTCGCGTGGTCGAACGTGGATGCAAACGTTTCGCGTGCTTGTCCATAAAGTATAAGTGTATAAAGAGAGAGAGAGAGAGAGAGAGTGAAAGAGAGGGGTGCGGAGAAGAAAAGAGATCAAGTCGTGCATATTGTATGTCTGTATCTTAAGTAAATAGCTCCTGGATGAGAATTGCAAAAATGAGGAAAAAGAACAGAAATATGTTCGTTTCTTCCTCATTATTATTTTATCTCGTTCACGAACCTCCCTCTATATGATCAAATGGGTTACTCAATTTTGTCTTCCTCATTGAGGAAGCTTCGCGAGCGAGATGAAATAATGAGTGAGCAATGTGCAAATTTCTGATTTGCAAGCTTTTTTTTCGGAATGCAATTTCAACTATGCAAAGATACAACGAAGTTTCGTAATTTTTTTTTCGAAGGGATACGCTGGTTACTAAAGAGTTTTTTTATCGCAAAATTTAAGGATAAAAAAATTCATAACGTCCCAAGCTGTTCGTCGATTGTCGCGAAATTCAATATCAAAAGTTACAAAACATGAATTTACTCGATCGATTTAGGGCAAATCGAATATTGATCATCCTTTCGTGAATATTTCATTTATCCAACATTTAATACCAAATATTCTAGTCCCATAATCTATTTGTGTAAAATTTTTTTGCTCGACAGCCTCAAATGCACTAAAGTCAGAGCGCGGTCGATTTTCGAAAAATGAAATTTTTTTTTATAAAGTTTCGACCCCTTGAGCGATTATTGACAAATTTCTCGCCAAAAATCTTTATCCTTGAGCCTATTTGTGTAATAAAATTTGTCTCAATATCTCCAAATTTACGAAAATCAGGGACAGAAATTTTTCGAAAATTTCAAAATTTTTTTTACAGCTCGAACCTCTCAAGCGATTCTCACTACATTCAATACCGAACGTTCTTGTTGCCTGACCTATCTGTGTGAAAAAAAATTTAGCCCGATACCTCAAAATTTGTGCGGAAGTTAGAGCGACCACGGATGTTTTTTTTTTTTTGGAAATTTCAAAATGCCATAAAATTTGCAATTTTCGAGAAATTTTGACGAAAATTGCAGTAAAAGAAGGGGCGGTACAGCTTTACTCGTGTACGGAAAGTCAGCTGTGTAGCTCAAACCGTTCTCGAGTTTTAAAGGTTTGTATTATTTTTAAAAGCCAACAAACCCGCACACACACAAAATTTTCGTTTCATGAAAACAAAGCTTCCTCTATGAGGAAGCAAAGTTAATCATTTTCTTCTAATTTAAAAAAAAATTGAAATATTAAAAAATTTTAATTATGACCAAAATATGAAAATTCGTTTACAAAATACAATGATAACGAATAGATCCTCGAATCATTGACAATTAGCATATTTTATAAGTGCTTTCTTTCTTTTTATTTAATAAGGAGATTCAGTCCACTAAAAATCATGAAAAAAAAAATAATCCGATATAACTGCACTCATTAAATTTTCGAACTTTGTGTGGGAAGCTCTACTCGAGGATGCCTGAGATAATGGAACATGTTTTCCAATAAAAATGATTTTTTGTTGCTGCCCATTTAATCGGTACAATCATTTCTCCCATTTTTCACTTCTCGCAAGGCTCAGATTGAATCAATAATGAAAATTGATCGCGCAACATCTCGTTGTCACGTCCAAGAGATTCTTTCAGGGCTCAAGTCAAGAATCTCTTATATCATCCTTCGTAGAAAATATATTCACTCTTGTGGTCAATTTTTTCACCGAAAAAAAAAACCAAATAACATTTGCATCGATCAGTCAGGCTGCAGTGAAAATGATTTTATTTATAAAAAAAGATTCGTTATATCGGTGGTTCTTCGAGTAATAGAATGTTGTTCTTTTTTGCACCAATTTCTAAAAATGTATGCATCGAATGACGAGCGAGAACGAAATTTTGACAAAAAAAAACCTCGCGAGAGAACGATTGTAAATTAAAGAAAAATAAATAAAAAAAAAAATAACCGTAGAGCGTAGATTCGTTAATAATATCAATCGATTTGTATAAAATTTATCTCGGTGTTTTGTCGTGCTCAACGTTTCTGCTTATATAAAACGTATCGTGTGTACCATATCGCTTTGTTGGAAAATTTTAATTGAAAACGCGTGTGCGATCGACTAACGAAGCGTTAATAAACGTTAATAAAACACGAAACGGGTGAAAATCTCTCGCCTGACATGACGGAATGGCCCGGTCGAATATGAAAACACGTTAATTTCAAACGAATACAAATTTTTTTTAAATGTTTTTTTTTATCTTTCCCCTTCATGCTTTTTTGATTCTCAGTTCCTGACAATCGGTACATTAAACACGAGCACTCAAAACGTATTTCGCCATTCCAAAAATTTCAAAAAATTCTATCAAGTCTGACGAGTATTCTTTTTTTTTCCAGTTTAGCTGTTTTTTTTTTTTTAAACAATTATCATCGTAACGTAAACGAGTACGAAATTGCCTGTATTGAAGATTTAATTCATTCGTTTTGTATTAAACAAGTAAATAATTTTTGAAAAATTGTATGGAAAATGATTCGGGACAGACTTTATTGAAGAACACTGATTTGCGTTATAAGGGAAGAACGAAATTGATTGGGGACCATTTTGGTCCTTCGTGCAGTATCACATATGGGCAATAAAATTTTGTAGCGAATCAAAGGCCTCGTCGACCAGCTAGGAATATCCTCGATATTTCAAAATTCACGTCTCGTTAATTGTTAAAAATAAAAAATCTCAAAAAAACAGAGTAGACACTCATTTTATTTTAAGATACATAATAAAAAGAGCTAGGAACGAAATCGGAAAACCCCCAGAAACCGCGTAAAAGTCTCCTTCAATTAAAAAAAAAAAAAAAAAAACACTGCACTAAGGTAAACGGCCCAGATAGTGAACGCGTCCCAGTTGTTGAGCGATCCGGTATATATTTAATGATAGTTTACATATCATTTATCGGATCGTTGATTCAATACCCGAAAAAAAAAGGTTCAGTTTTCAACTTTTCGGCTAGAAAAAGTTCAGAGTAGTTGCTATTTTCGATATATTATGAATTTAGCTTTAAAAATCGGCACCTCGCATCTATCCCGTCATTAACTGGGACAACGAATTTAAGATGTGTCCGAGTTGTTGATTGTCGTTCCATAACCTAAACAGTTTTCAGTTTGCTTCAATCCCCTTAGAAATTCTGCGCAATGTATTGAATTTTTTTCATTTATTTATCAAATAAATGTAAATGGAACTAAGTAAATGTGAAATAAAAGTTATAATAACTATTTTTTCGGATTAATTCTCGACTGTTCATTAACTGGGACTCTGTCGTGTCATTATCCGGGCTAGCAAGTCAGCGGGCTGTCAGTAACTCGTACATCATACACGCATTCTTAATTCGCTTATTTATCCTGATTTTTCAATGTTTTTAGAAAAAATTCAATATTATTACATTCAGCATGAACAAAATTTGTTGATATGAAACCAAAGTTTTTGGATATCGTACTCGGATATGATTGAAAAATGTAAAAAGAACGTGGATCCTCGGTCAAATGTTCACTAACCGGGACATTCGCCTTACGGTAAATTAAAATAAATTTAAAAAAATGACACTACTCTTCATCGCTCGTCTTGTTCATCGTGAATAACGAGAAAAAAAATGAAAATAAATTATTCCCTACGCGAGTGCGATCCGAAAGTATGAAGATCGACAAAATTAACAAAGTCAATGCGACACAGGTCAATTATCCATGAAGTACCGATTGAAAGTTTGGAAAACTCGATCATGGCTCGAAGTGAGTGGAATTATGAAAATGACAACTTGTTCAATGAGTTTTTCGAAATAAACTATTTCCCTGACTGATACAGACGATTAATTAGGATATCATGATGTATCTCAACCTTGTGTGAGAACTATATAACTTGCAACGTTTTTTCATTTCACTCAGGGAAGTCTACAATTATTACGAGATACCGTAATAATATGGATAGGATCAATTTTAACGTGCAGAATTTCAATACAAGCTCACTGTTCATTTTTAACATCATATACATATGGTATATGTATGCGTATATAGATGCGAATAGCACGCTTGCACTATCGTTGGATAGCATATACGCAGTACTATCGACAACTATAAAATAAGCACTGCAGATAAACTTCTACGCTTTGAATTATATACGTGCATACACACATATATATATATATATATATATACATATATGTTGGTATAAATATATGGGTATGTATGATGTGCGTAGACGCGAGAACGAAACGAGGGAGATGCGAAGTGTGTTTTCCTCTCACCTCTTTCCCTCCGGGGCGACCTTCGGCAAACGTCAAACGTCTGTGTCGTGTCGGGCACAGTAGACAGGGCCGTATCGCTCAGACGCAACGTTTGCGAACGAGCCGGTCTGCCTCATCTCTCACCCACACAACTGCCTACAAGCTAAATGTCCCGATACCGCACCACGTCCCAGTTACGGACCGCCCATTCAATTATTACGAATAATCAAGAGTCAATGGAATGAACGTAAAGGAAACAATGATTGAATCAATATCTATGATTTTTCGTGCATTTATAGAAAAATGCTCCGAATAGTTCCCAAATTGCTGTCAATTTTATTTCAAACGTTGCGCGAATGCATGCACGCAAGATTAGAGAATTGGGCTCCTGTAGCTAACCGGACATGATAAAGGAATCGCGAAAGCTTGTCGTTCCGTGGTTTGGACTATTATTGAAAGAAAGGATGGCTCTTTACGCTAATAACATCGCACTTTTTTGACTATTTGTAAAAAATATAGTCAAGAATCATAATTGTGAAGTGATAATTTCCACGTTCGCGGTTATTGGTACAGGCCAAACGCATGTTGGTGCCCATATCGAACCATGTGTCCCCGGCGGGTATTTAGACGTGCATTTGATTATAGCGTGAGTTTTTCAAATTACAATACACCATCTTTGCATTCACCATAGGAATTTCTTAGAAGCGTTGGTGTTTTTCAGTGAAAAATATGTTAAAATTTCTATAGCATCTTAGATGGTCCGGTATTGGGACATTTATCTTAATCTTTTTTTCCTCTCTCTCTCTTTTTCTCTCTTACTTTGTGATGAATTTGTACTTTATTTCCATATCTTTTTTAAATTAAATTATTCGTTGCTCTATTTATTTATTTTTGTCGAATAATTGCTCCGTAAAGTTTGAGAACGAATTACCTGCATTGGAAGTGAATAAAAAACCCTAAATTATATAAATTGACAATTTAGATTGATTAAAGTGGGAATCTAATCCAAAGAGGATGATCTGACTGTAGTTTGATCAAATTTTTTTTTAAATTACTTTCTTATAGTCGAGAGAAAAAATTATTTTCTTCATTTTGGATTGACTTAAGGATGTACTGGTCGTGTCAAAAAGTAGTAAATTTTTCGAAATAATTGTTTTTGCAATTCGCCACGAGCAATCGACATAGAAATGATATTAAAAAAAAAAATTACTATAAGTTCCCCAATTTATTGCAAATTGCCTACGAGATTAATGCTCATTGAGATTTTTGCATTATAAAATCCGTAATAATGGCTGGTTTTCAATTTTACGTATAACTCATTCTATATTCTCAAAAATGCTTTGGATAAATTTCCTGCTGCTGATATTCAACAATATCGATGCATTTGCTTGTGTTATACGAATTTTAGAAATGAAGAATTTTACAAATTGTAAAGTTTGATGAAAATCAACGAAAAAAATGATTAAAAAATTCTTAAAATTTGGACACGACTGGTACATTCTTAATTATAAATAAATTTTAATTTGCCATATTTTTCTAATTTCCCACCAGCAAAATCGTATCGCAAATAGTGAATGAATTTCTCGATTGGATGTAAAAAAAAAAAGGTAAAATTTTTCGAATCGCAAATCGAGTTTGGCTCATTTATACGAGAAACCGGACGAGCTATCGGTATTAGAAAAGCCTCCGAAAACGGTCTTTGGAAACGTTATTTCTCGACGAAAGCCTAGAATTCAATGACGCAAAATAAAAATCTCATTTTCCGCTCTACGAATCCTCGAATCTCATTTTTTTTCGTGTCTCACCGATGAATTTCGCTAAATAGCAAAATGTAAAAACGATCGAACTGTCGCCGCGAAATCGACATACAACCAAGTCATATCCGCTCGCGGATTCGTTCTATCCCGCGTATATCACACCCGCGAATTAATTTTGTTTGTTTGTTTGTTTTTTTTTTTTTTTTTCGCTCACCAAACCTCGTTCTCTCTCTCCTATCTGTTCTTCTTTTTTTTCCTGTTCGGCGTGTGTACATGGTACACCGAAGAATCTCTCACCACGCGGTAAAAGAAAGGGAAGAACACGACGACGAAGCGCTTATAATGCGAGAGCGATATTTCGCCGCCGGGTCCACCACTTGACGCTCTCGGAGAGCGACCACCTCATCTTCCTCTATCTCTTTTAATCCTTCTATCCTTCCCTCTCTCTCTCTCTCTCTTTCTTTTCTCTCATCTCCGCGGATGCTGCGCCGACACTTTGCTCTCTCTCTCTCTCTCTCTCTCTCTCTCTCTCTCTCTCTCTCGCTCTCTCTCTCTTCTCTTTCTCTCTCTTGGGCTCGACGCGCACGTGAGATATTTTCGGATCTGCCGCCGGGCTCCTACAAAACACGCACTCGTCCCGCGTCATTAGAAACATTTGTTTTTTTGCTTCATTTTCATCAACTTTTTTTTCGTATTCCTCTCTCTCTCTCCCTCTCTCTCTCTCTCTCTCTCTCTCTATGCTCTATCGTTCCGTTAATTTTGGCGCTTTGTCAAAGCGTCGGTACGTAATGTACTTAATCTCTTTTTCGGTGTTAACAACGATGATAATGATTGCGAAAGAAAAGGGTTGAATAAAAAGAAACTTTTTATTACGATTATTGTCACCTTTTTCTTCATTTCTTTTCATCATTTCTCTCTCTCTCCCTCTCTCTCTCTCTCTCTCTCTCTCTCTCTCTCTCTCTCTCTCTCTCTCTCTCTCTCTCTCTTTCTCTTTCTCTTGCTCGACGTTTAACGATCTTTTCTTTTTTAATGACTCGTCGCTCGGTGAAATCGTCGAAGCGTCAAAGACCTCGTGTTTTCGAAACGTTCTTTTGAAACGCGTAAAACATCGAACGTTTTTTTTTCCCTCCCTTCGCAATCGCGATCTGTCTTTCACTTGATTTTACAGTCGCTCGACTACATTTATTCCCACGTGCTATCTTGCATCATGGAAATTTTATCGTCGATTTTGAGCTATACTCGTCGAATGATCTTGGAAAAGTATAGGACAATTTATGCGAGAAAGCACACAACATCACTTCCGGTATCGAAACGACGGACAGAAAAGAAAGAAAGATCTAGGAAAACCATTCAAACGCACTTTTCTCATATCGAAGCTATCGTGGGGATTATCGATTACGGAGTTCATTATATATTGCGTGAAAAGCCTTGAAATTCGTCGTGACGTGAATTCGCGCGTATGTTTGTCCGAAGAAACGACGGATAATTATTCGAGAAAGCCACAAGAAAAACGTTGAATCGAAGCAATTTATTGTAGGATATGCGACGAGCAGGAAATTTCTACGGATGCTTCCTCATAGAGAAAGCTTTATTTTCGTGAAAAAAAAAGTACGAGATTTTCATGCCGGTATGTTCAAAATTTCCCAAAACATCGACGATATCATGTTTAGTAAAAAAAAATTTCCGGACGTGTGCCTCGAAAAATTCAAATTCGTCTATCTGAAGAACTAATCAAGCTGAAACTCGTTACACAGGTAGATCATGAATTCACCTTTGTTTACTGCAATTTTCGAATTTCTTATTTTGCGGGATTTTGAATTTTTCGAAAAATGTCCATGGGTGCTCGAACTTTCATAATTTTGCCAGCTATGGAGCTAATTTTTGTTACACAAATAGACTCGGTCACTAGCGCGATTGGTATTGAATTTGAAAAGAATCACTCAAGGGGTTTAGATTGCAAGCAAATGTTGAATTTTTCAAAAAATATCTTTGACAGCCCTAACTTCCGTGAATTTTTGGCTAACGAGCCTGAAGTTGGCACATGGATAGGTTATATGGGACATGGGTGCGTGGCCACTGTGAGATTGACAAAAATCGCTCAAGGGCTTCGAATTTTTTTCAAAATTTTGAATTACAAAAACAAAGTCTCCGGCTGCTCGAATTTCCGCAAAATTTTTTGCTTATGAGCCAAAAGTTTTTTTTCTTTCTTTAAATACAAGTAAACTTTTAATTACAATCACGCGGTTGGTATTGAATTTGGCAAAAATAGATCGAAGGATTCGAGTTGTGGCGAATTTCGAAATTTTCAAAAAATCCATCTCGTTGTTTCCTCAAAAATGTCATTGAAAAGTTTTGGCTCGATGTCGCATCGTTACGGAAATCGAAGTCAGAAAAAAGCGTGCAAATTGTAAATTTTCACATTGCCATCTCATTATTTTATCCCGCTAACGAAGCCAAATTTGAAAAATCCACTTGCGCCCGCATACAGAAGGATCCGCGCTTTGCGAGCGAGATAAGATAATGAGGAAGCGCGATGTGCAAATTTTTGATTCGCATGCTTTTTCTTTGCCGCAGTAACGAGAAGAAGAAAATTTGTCGATAGAAATTTTAACGAAATTTCACGATAAAAAAAAAAAAAAAAAATAGCAATGCGTTTGTGTATATACGTTTTAGCGGAGTTTTCCGACTTCCGGCATTTCGAAGAGCACACGCGCTGCTCTCCCGCGAATATCGCGCGCGAGTGCAAAGCCAACTTGCGAGTGTGGGGAGCGGGAGGAAGAACAGAGGGTCGCGACGGGTCGGTGGGTTGGAGGGGGTGAAAGAAAAATACGTATATCATGCATTTCGCGCGCGTGAAAAATTGGGAAAGCGGGCGCGTGCAGTTTTAAGCTTCCTCACTCGCGCGCGCGCGCGCGCACGTGTGTGCGTGAGTGTGTGTGTGTGTTGGCATATGATTTTTGGCTCGCGCTTTCATCATCGAGACCGCGCGGCTAGATTAGGTTTGCGAAAAACACGAAAGAGAGAGAGAGAGATAAAGACAGAGAGAGAGAGAGAGAGAGAGAGAGAGAGAGAGAGAGAGAGGATATCGCGAATATTCGACCACGCGCTAATTTTTTCAACTTTGTTTTTCACCGAAAAATCGCGCCAAAATTCACAAATTCTTGAGCGTTATTTTCCCCGACAAATCATTTAAAATTTTTCATTCGATCTTTAATCGTCGCGCTCTCCCCCACGCATGAATTTTTTTTTTTCGAAAGTTCCCTCGCTCTGCACATTTCGACCAGGAATATTTGCTCCTCTTTTTTGCTCTCAATTCGCGAGAATATGATTTTCACGAGTATACTTTCGGGAAAATGATTTTCCCACGCAGAATTTGCGATCATTTCGGGCAATCGCGTGCGTTATGGCTTGAAAAAACTAATCGTGGATCGATGGTTTTTGCATTCGAATCTCTCTGTTCCGGGGTTCCGAGGCAATTTTTGAGTTTAATTTGTCCGGAACAAAAGTTTTACGGTAATGGACGATTCGAAAAATTGATAAATCAGAAATGTGAGCGGATAAATCGGGATACGAGATTCTTTTTTTTTTTAATTTGTCCAAAAAAGCTCCGTCAAAAAAAACTCATTTGCTTGTTCAAAATTTCTGTTGTCGCGGTCACTTTTTTTTTTTCGAAAATGACGAAAGGTAATTCGGAAAAAGCGGAAAATTTTTCATCGCTCGATGCGAACAACTGTTTTATCGTCAATTTTACAATTTTCATCCCGAAGAATTCATTTTACAACGATCTCGGTAATGAACGATTTTTTTTTTTTCGTTCTAATCCAAAATTCTCGCATGCGTCGATGTGCAATTTGAGGGAAAAAATAGGAAATTCTCAAAGAACGTCCCGCCGGATACGATGAAGGTTGAGAGCGCGAATGAAAAATTTGAGCCAACCGCGATGCTTTGTCCCAAAATTTTCGATTGATTCTTCAATCAGTCAATTTATTCATTTTTCGAATCGTCACAAAAATTTATCGAAACCTTATTCGGACATTTCAAGGACAAGTTCCAACTTCATGAATCCACGAAAAAGATGAAAATTATGAAAAAAAGAAACATTTGTCTTTCCTTACGTCGATCCATTTTGGGCCAATCGCGATATGAAATGGCGAAGAATATTTCGTTATTTTTCCGGCGATATCGTGCTTCGAAATTTCCGAAATCGCTGAAGGAAATTGCAAATTTTCTTTGGTACATGAGCACGCACAAACGAGAGGCAGATAAACGCGTAGAAATTTGTTGCATCGAATCACCAGTCGTGTGCTCTCTCTCTCTCTCTCTCTCTCTCTCTCTCTCTCTCTCTCTCTTCCTCTTCTCGAATAAACGAGAGACGAGTTACGAAAAGAAAAGAAAAGAATAAAGATGCGTGCACCAAGCCGACGTCAAACACACGAATAAGCGCACACACACACACACACACACACACACGCAAAAATGCAACGAGAGAAAACGTCGTAGAACATTGGTCGGGTATATTTGCTGCACGCCGAGACGGTTTTCACGTGTCCCGATGCGTGACGCGCGATATATATATTGGCGCGTGTTAAGCACACACACACACGCGCACGCACTCTCCGAGCTGTCAAAATAAACCACTAGGGACCAAAAAGAAGAAAAATGACAAAAATTTAGAAAAAAAAATATCGCGGAAATTTGGGGAAAATTGTTATTAACAAATTTTCAAAATTCACGACTCGAAATTCGGCGATAAAGATCGCCGGAGGACGAGACTTTGAGTAATTTCGGTTCGTCAATTTTGATTTTTTTTTTTTTTTTTCACGATGCACATTCGTTACAATCCTCTCGCATCCTTCGGCGACAGATCTCTCTCTCTCTCTCTCTCTTTCTCTCTACCTCTTCGTTTTTCGTAATATTTCCTCGATTGTGCGTCGCGAGACAGAGAGCAGCGCATCATCATCGGCGTCACACGTTGCGATAATTAATTTTTTTGTTTATTTTTAATTTTTTAATTTCATCTCTTTATCGAACTTTTCACAAGCGTCGTTTAACATTTTTTTTTTGGGCCTTTAAATTCCGTTTTTGAAAACACATTTTCCATTTTTTTTTGTTTGCTTTTAAATTTTCGTGTTTCCTTTTTACTCTTCTTTTTTTTCACCCTCTCTCTCTCTCTCTCTCTCTCTCTCTCTCTCTGTCTCGTCGTTTTGACGTAACTGACGATCGTCGTTGAAATTTCGCTTCAAAATATTTGATTTTTCCAGGACGATGCAAATTTTTTTTTTTTTTTTCTTTTTCCCAATTACCCGATGTATTTTTGGAAAAAAAATATCGCAAGTCGTATTAGCGCGCACTTTCGTTATAGCCGCGGGGCGTATTAAGGAGGCGAGGGGGGCAGGGGAGGGGGGATTGTCGGAGTAAGTTTTTTTCGGTAGGTAAGGATCGCCACGTTTAAAATTAGACACCCGCATATCAATATTTACCTTGCTACATGTAAAATGAATAGAGAGAGCCTGCCTGAATCGAACGAAGGAAGGCTCAACCGGCCCACTGTGACGTCGCCGGCCTACTGTCAGCTCAGCGCTCGCTCGGCCCCGCGGTCAACTAACCTACCGTATATACCGCCGCGATATTACGAACGCACCATTGATCCTCGTAAAACACGTTTACCCCCTCTCCCCCATACCCCGCTCTACCGCCGTTTTCCGCGTGAAAATTTCTTGAAAACAATCGAACCGATAATTAATTTTTCCGACAAGCCATGTGACTCTGTGACGTGAAATTTCGCATTATTCTGATGTTTTTTTTGGCATTATTTTCGAAATGGCGCCACGGTCGATCGCTTGACTAGCGCGGTATATAGTCAGGTGTGAAACGCTCACGCACACACGTTTTCTTCTCTTCTCTCTCCCTTCCCTGTTTATCCCTCTTTATCCCTCTCGCTCTGTCTTTACCTCTCGTCCCTCAGCCACCCACCCACCCACCCACCCACCCACCCACCTCTCTCTCTCTCTCTCTCTCTCTCTCTCGCGATTTTGCTCTTCCTCGCGTGCGCCGCCGCTCTGCTGCTGCTGCTGCTGCTGCGGATCGCGGATCTCTTCGCGGCTTATACAGAGAGAGAGAGAGAGAGAGAGGGAGAGAGAAAAAGAGAGAGAGGAGAGAGAGAGAGAGTGAGTGGGAGTGGGAAACACCAGCGAGATATCACGAAACGCGAGTCAAAAGTGGGGGGAAAACAGGGAAGGTGGGGGAGGGATCGAGAAAGAGAGAGAGAGAGAGAGAGAGAGACCGAGAGAGCGAGGGGAAGCAGAAAAGTGCACTGATGCACTTTTAGTTTGTTCAATTTGAGAATTTTTTTTTTTGTTTTTCAAGTCTTTCAAGGTTCTTTTATTATAAAATGTACGAAGCCTATGAGCTCGTTGCATATCTTTTTTCTGGGAAAATTATACACTTTTTTTATTGATTTTTTTTTGTTTTTTTTTTCGATCTTGCGGATCCGCACGCGCACAGAATCGAGCGCAACGTGTGCGACGGGGGCCACACGACACGGTATAGTGCGGCACGCGGATCGAGTGAGTTCAGGATTCGAATATGTGCAAAAAAAAAAAAACGCGCGTTTAATAAGCGCGCGTTTTTTACCGAATGACCTTATACCGAATTTTCATTTTCGTAGCCTTTCGATGACTCAAGGCTAATCGAATTATAAATCGATTAGCTAAGCATTTCAAGCCATTGATTCTTTCATTTTTGCTCCTTTTTTTCGCGATGAAAAAAAAAAAAAACTATAATGCTCAAAATTTCTCAACTCTTCGAAATATTTTACGCAAGCATTTAAAGTAGAAAAATTAAAGTCTCAAAGTTGAAGTGTACTTTATTCTTGGTTATAAAAAAATGAAAAACAAAATAATTCTCCCAAATTAATAATTAATATGGTCGAAATCCCCCCTTTTTTTTTCACGGAATATTTTGTTCCGTTTTTTTTCGTTCACCAACAAAAAATTTCATCAATTTCAACGTGTTTTCCAAAAAATTTCATTTCTTTCCAAAATAATGTCCCCAACGAAATGATTTTTAATATTGCAAAAAATTTTCCAATTTTTCCCATCGCTTCAATCGAAAAATTAGAAAATTTGCTGCAATATTATTATAATTAAAGATAATTTCGTTGAGACATTATTTTGGAAAAAAATGAAATTTTTTGAAAAATACGTTGACATTGATAAAATTTTTTGTTGAAGAACGAAAAAAAAGGAACAAAGTATTCCGTGGGATATTTTGAGAATATTAATTATTAATTTAGGAAAATTTTTTTTGTTTTTAATTTTTTTATAACCGAGAAAGTACACTTCAACTTTGAGACTAATTTTTCTACCTTAAATGCTCGTAAAATATTTCGAAAAGTTGAGAAATTTTGAGCAGTAGTTTTTTTTTCCTCAATTAAAATTGCCCAGTTGCCCGAGATAAAGCATTAATCTTCGTGAAGCGGGGAATCAATTCGAATTCATCGCGACAAAAAAAATGAGCAAAAACGAAAGAATCAATGGCTGAAAATGCTTAGCGAATCGATTCAATTCGATTAGCCTGCTTGAATCGTTGAAAGGCTATTGCGAGAATCAAAATTCGGTAAATTCATATTTCACCCTCCGTTTTTTAATATAAAAAATTTAGAAGAACGTAACGATAATATTTAACGTAAATTCTACTAACCTTAATTACACTCGATTTATATAAAGTCATTCGTACTCCAATCCATGCCTCATTGATATCACAATTCAAGTATATAGTTCGAAGCAAAAATTCTTCAACTCTTTTGATCCTACAGTTTTATTAATTCCATCGATCGATTAGAATCATCAGATATTCTCATTGCGAACGAACGATTTCATATCGTCTTATCGCAATTACGAGGGGGGGAGGGGGCAAAAAAATTGCGTGAGAGACAGAATTTTGCCAAAAACCAGAAAGACATTGAAATCAAAATATACTTAAGTAATCGAGGAACGAATATGTACATTCTCGAAAAAAAAAAAAAAAAAACCAATTCGTATCATTTTGAAAAAAAAAGTGGGGGGAAATCGCACATTTCCGAGGTTGTGCGTGTCGCACGCGCTCTCGAGCCGCTGTACACGATGACTCAAGCCCTGGCATTAACGTTCGCGCAAACGTATACATATATATATCGACACATTCATTTAGAAACGCTCACACACACACACATACACGACGAATCCGAGCAATCGAAAAGACGAAACCCACGCAATTCTACGCTTAAAGTTATGTGAGTTACGCCCTTTTGATTGTTACGGTTCAATAAACATTTGTGTGTGCGTGTACTCATATATATATATATATATATATATAGATATTCGAGGGGTCTCCGCGACTTTGGAGAGCTTTAGAAAAAAGTCTAGATCACTAGACGTGTTCGGCCAGGTGGTGCTCGGAAGGCCAGCACACCAACACCACTTATCGTGTCCACATGTACATTGCACATACACCCCAATATATCAGGTCTATCTCTCTCTCTCTCTCTCTCTCACTCTTTCTCTCTCTTTGCGAATAGAGAATAAATAGTATTAGTAGAGTCGCATTCACATTACATATGGACTATAAGCGTATAGTATGCACGTGCCAAGGGAAGCTTGCCTGTGCGATATACCTGTTCATATGTACGAGGCATTTCATGTTCAAGCGACCCGAGAGGGGATACATACGTTTCTAAGGCCTTTATTTTAGAGGTCTATTGCAACAATAGCGATTGAGTTTCGGTGGAAATGATACTTTCGGTAGAAAGCTCAAATCATTGTCTACAAAATCTGCCTCATTGACGTTTTTCAAATAAACAATAGCATAACTGTAACAGGAAAGTTAGTAAGCGGAGTAACAGGAAAGTTAGTAAGTGCGAAAAAGCTTGCGCGCGGGATATCTTCAGAATCATTGGACCGATCTGGATCAAATTTTGCAAACAAAAATTTCCAGTCATCCACTTGGAAATTATGAACCAGAAACTTGATTCATTGATTGATTTTTAAGATGCAGTATATTGTGCATCAATGAAAAATCAAAATATCAAGAAACACATTTTTAATTCTCGGGCAATTGGTCAATTGTCAGGGAAATTCAAAATTGGCTCATCATTTTGATTCTCGACATTCTTTCAACGTGTGGTTAAAATTTGAGCTCAATCGGATGAGACTGTCTTGAGAAATCCTGCGCGCAAGCTTTTCGCAGTGACTTACTATAACTTCTCTAGTACAACTATATACTTTGTTTATTTGAAAAACATCAATGAGGCATTTTATAGGCAATGATCCAAGCTTTCTACTGAAAGAATCATTTCCAGCCCAGCCTCGCCACTATCGTTGCAAAATAGACCGTTAAAATAGAGGCCTTCTGCTCGTACTTTGAGGGACGCGCAGGGGCCCAATGCTTGTACCCAGGCCACGGGCAGTACTGTCAACCTAATATATTTACGGACGAGAAGATTTCCGGTACTGAAAAATGTGTAAAATGAACAGTCGTTACTGCTCCGAAGTAGACGAAAAAGTTATTGTTTTACGAATGAAGCATCGGAGAAGCAAAAAATATAAGAAATTCCATTTTTTTTTACAAAATTCATTCGCGATACGTATCTTGGGGCTTGACCGTTGACAACCGCGTTGCGGAATAGCTTCCTGCTGCGACGTTGCGCGGTTTCTCGACCGCATCCCCATCGAATTTCGCACATTTTTATTTCATTAATTTTTGCCATAACTCACGATCAAGGCTTAGTGAATCGGGGGGGTTTTTTTTTTTCTCTAGGCATTCGTAGTAGATGAATTTACACTTTACTGAAAATTTTTTAAACAGCCACCACTTTTTTGACCACCTGATATGGAATGATTCCTCACGTCATAGCGGTTGATGCGCAGCAAGACCCTGTGTATTTCGGGGGTGTTTTTATGATTTTTTATCTCGGAAAATAGGCAGCGCATCTTGTTGAAGATTTTCAAGTACACGGAGTATACTTTTGCAAGCATACCGTTAATATTTCAAGTCGCTGTCACTTTTATGAAGCTCCAGCAGAACCTACTCAGCAACATCTTCGGCAACTTCAAATTTTGTTTAATCTTTTCTTCATATAATATATAATTCATTTGATTCGCATCACAATTAATTTAATTTAATAATCATTATTTAAGTTATTATACATTTTTACGATACATTTATTATCAATTATTTATAAAAGTGACTAAACTGAAGATGCTTGCTTCTTGCTCCGTTATGTAAATTATCTTTCTCCCGCATCGCATGGAGCGATATTTTATTTTTGACAGACGTAACGAATTAGAGAAACGATCGTTATTTTCTCAGTTACTCGTTACATTTAGTTTTCGTGATTTTTCTTTTTTTTTTTCCACGCAACGCATCGGAATAATAATCATTCCCGCAGTGGCGATCAACTTTACCGTAAAATCTGCACGAAATAAAAACCTGGGAAAATAATTTAAAAAAAAATTTATTCACATATATTTTCTCGATCTCCGACGAGGGCCAAGTCTATAATTGTCAGGAGTTTCAGAAGTGTTGTAGGATTATTTATTTGAATTTGGAATTTTCCAACCTGTTCATGTAAATTTTAGACGAAAAGCTTTTATGTATTCTCGAAATATTAAAGTTCTCGATTAGTCAAATTAGTCAAACGCTATATGAGAAAAAAAAAAAAAAAACAATCAAAGAGGAGCTTTGAGATAGTGAAAAGAAAAAAAAACGAAAAAAAATTGGGAAAAAATTTAGCCTGAAATGCCCCATATATATGAACTTGCATGAGGCTCTTTCGTTATTTTATCGTCAGGCTTATATATATATATTTAATGTATATAGGATAGATTCTTAGCTAACGCGAATTGCGCCCGAGCAAAGAGCTCTCGTATCTTTCGACGCGTTTCGCGAATCGTCTCGCATTGCTCTTTCTCTCTCTTTATATATTTTACTCTTCCCTCTGTCCCTCGCTCGTTGTCTTCCTCGCTCATTGCGCACCTGATGTACGTTACGTGCGTGTACGTCGACTGAGAAATCCCCGTTGTCGACGCGTGCACGCGCTAAACTCATACTCGATGTCCCCTATATATATGCATATGTATGTTGCATTAGTTTATAAAAAAAATTAAAAAAAAAAATGTGCTCCGTCCCCATATGATTAGAAAATATATGGACATCGCGATCAGTGACTGAAATCTAAAAAGATAATAATTAAATCGCATAATCGATGCTATTTAATTTTCCGACTGTTCAAACCGTGTGCTGACCCAAATTAAAAAAAATAATAATAATAATATCGAGGATTGAAAAATCGAGAGAATTACGTGAATTTTGGATATTATCTCACACAGAGTCTACGGATTTAAGCCTTGCAAAATTTCAAGGTTATTGACCGACTGGTATCATCGATGTATAAAAATCTCAAATGTATGTTTCTTTTACATAATTCATCAAGCACACGGGTTAATTAACGAAAATTATAATAAAAATTTTTTAAAATCAGAGCTCGGTAAAGTACCAGAAAGTACGTCAAGTACAAAGTACAAAGTACAAATTACAAAATACAAAGTACAAAGTAATGTAAGTGCTTGAAGTAAAAATTTCAAAGTAATTGAAGTACAAAGTACTCGAAATACAAAGTACTTGAAGAACATATCACTCGAAGTACAAAGTACTTGAAGCCCAAAGTACAGCGTACTGTAAGTACTTGAAGTAATCGTTACTTAAAGTACTAAATATTTGAAGTACTTAAAGTATCAAGTACTTGAAATAAGTCAAGTATCAAATACTTTTCAAGTTTTCAGGTATACATCTCGTAAGTTCCAGTACCTATATTTGATTTCTTACGTACTCTTCGAACTTATTTGACTTTGATTCGAGTAATTTTTGTATTAAAAAAATATTTTTACATTGTGCAATTCACTCAGGTCAGGCAGATTGAAAAAGAAATATTTAAACGGAAGAATTATAAATAATTTTAAAAATCGCATTGACGATTGTAATTATATTTATTTAGCTTCAGGTTTGAGAAAGAAAAAAGTAAAGATTAATACACGGATTGTTAAAAAAGGAGCCATGTATTGACAATGACACCGTAACTTGAGCCTTTGAACGGTTATTCCTTACAATCTTGATCAAAAATAGCGCAGAACGTTCCTCAATTATATATTCAAAGGCGTTATACATGCAGCTATTAGCAAGACGTATTCAAAAGTACTTCTTACTTGGTAATTGAAAAATTACTTGAAGTACAGGAAAGTACTCGAAATTTTAATTGCAAATACTTGAGGTACAGGTCGAGTACTTGGAAATTGAAGTATAATTCTTGAAATACTTTTAAAGTACTTTGTACTTCAAGTACGGTACTATTGGGGTAAAAAAATTTAGCACGATGTTTCAAAATTTGCGAAAATTAGAGCGAGTACATTCATTTTTTTGAAAAAGTGAAAAATTTTGCAAAGTCTGAACATTTTCATCGATTTTCGCCCAATTAAATACCAATCGTCCTTTAATGATAATCTATTTACATAAAAAAAATTAGCATGATATCGCAGTATTTCCGGAAGTTGGACCAAGTACGACCATTTTTCAACAAATTGAAAATTATATAAAACCTGAACGATTGTATGAATTTGTAAAAAAAAAAAATTACAGCAAATAAAGGGATTATCATATGCTTTACATGACTGCGAAATTGCAGCGCTGTAGCTCAACCGGTTATCGAGTCACAGACGATTCAATTTTGCATAGTGGTCATACACACACACACGTCCGAATATTTTGACTAAATGTGATTTCTCGAAGTTTTTCGCACATTTTGAAAATGGCGTTGAAAACTGAAAAAACAAAATATCCCCAAAGCAGCAAAGCTTTCTCAATGAGGAAGAAAAAAGAGACGAAACAAAAAGTGCATCAACCGCGTTAATTTTTTTTTCTCAACTCATTTATTCCTCGTTACGGTTGAATTATTTTCATACCAGATTAACATTTTAAATCCAGGATTAATTTTAAATCGCGGACAGGATCTTGTGAATTTTATATATTATATATAAAGGTAGTTTCAAGGGCGACGAAAAATGTTAAGGTTTGTCCGTAGCACGCCAATAATCGAATCGCGTGTCGTATCGCACTGGCGCTATCGAAATCGCGCTGCTGCCGGTGCCGCTGCTGCTGGTGCAACGTGCCACCAGCTCGTTCTTAGATAACGCATCGGTTCGTATATTACGTATATACATACACGTGGATTCATGCGGTGCTAAAAAAAAAAAAAAGAAAAAAACATGCTCTGTGTTTGCAGCACACACATTGCGTGGAAAACACGCTGCTTCGCAGCCACATATTAGTTCCAATGCGACAGATAGTCTCCTGGAAATCGAGGGAACATTAGAAAAAAAAAAAAAATCGACTCACATAGCCAGAGAGTGAAAAAAATTTTTTTTTTCTCTCATATACACCTCCGTTGCATTTTTTGTTTATTCGTTCACGTTCGTTATTTATCTCAGGACAGTTTGTCGTCGCGAATATAGTTGCCTAGCAGCAAAATGTTTCTCTCAAGTCCCCTTGGCGATCGTGGAACTTATTTTTTTTTTTTTAAATCAATGAAGTTCTATCGAAAAAAATGCTGTGACTGAATTATAATCTTGATTTTTCATCATGAAATCAATGTTCATGAGATTTAAATACGAGGCAACCCCAAGGAAAATTGAATATGATTGAATAAAAAAAAAAAAAAAATGTTTATCCGAAATTTCGAAATTTTAAAGAGCATCAAGTTAAATCAATTATTCTTCGATCGACGCAACTTTTTTTGTTGTTGTTAATATTGAAGAAGATGAATAAAAGACAAAATAAGTTGACAAAGATCTTATTTATTGTATGTATAAATTTTTTATGGAATGTTTTATAAATTTTCCGAAGAAAAAAATTTCACATTAAATTCCTTATTACTATTTTGCCACAACTTAATTTTTTGAAAGTTTCTTTTCACAAATTTCACAAAGCAAATTCTGATATTACTTATCTAGATATTCACATAAATACGTTATTATTATAATTTAAATATTCTATTATATATATATGGACAATTTCATCAAATTCTGTACCCAAATCCGGCTTCAAAATAATCGTTATTTTTTTTTCTTTGTTCCTTTCCTTTCGTCGGAAATTTTCTAAATTTTCGAAAAAAATAATCAGATTTTTAAAAAAAGATGGAGAACAGGATGAAATTAACGTTTCGAGTCTTATTTTTTGATTTTACGGATGAAAATGACATATGAGAAAAAAATGACCATTATTTTCGGAAAATTCAGAAAATTTTCGACGAAAAGTCATGTTTATGATTTTCATTTCAAGCGTTTTCAGACACGTCAAGTTGGAGTAAAGAATTTCCAAGGGAAAACGTATAATTACCCGAAGCCCGATCAATTGAAGCGTTGTGGACCTTTCATGGTCGAGAAATCTCGTTTTCTAGACATAAATAATGAAAAGAACAAAGAAAAAAAAAAAATCGATTGTTTTGAAGTCGGATTTGCGTACAGGATTTGGTGCAAATGTCCGTATATCTATATACATATATATGCATGATTATATAGAAGTATATATATGACCTATGACCCCTGAAATAACCCGGGCTGTTACGATTCAATTTCGTTTTCTCTATTTTAACGCGTTCCGTATACCGTCGGTATAGAATCGAACAGAGTCAGAATCAGAGATGAAGAAATGGTGGCGGCTGTTGCCGATATGCTGGTTTGTTCTCGGCGTATACTCTTTCGCATACAAACACACTCGTATAGATATTATATACAGAATCGCCGTACGAGATCCGCGAGAACGGTCCGCGTGCCGCTGCTGTGGCCTTTGAAATTGCGTTTACGTGCGTTATTAGGTAACCCCAAGGTATAATAGTATTATACACAGAAAGAGAGAGATAGATATAGAAATAGAGATAGAGATATATATAGAGACTGCTCGTGCTTGATGATGCTTCCTCGCTGATGCGTGTTACGGATTGCCGATCCGCTGTGTCTTTCTCTATCCTCTTCTTCCTTAAAATTCTCTATCCTCGTCGAACTGTACTATCGCGTAAGCGAAAATTACCAACCACTGTTATGTCGCGACGATATACTTTATATATGCGCTTCATAATTCTACTTTGCTCGTACGTAATATCATCGCTTCGCTCTCTTTCTACTCTTATCATAATCCAGTCATTCCAGCCAAAAAACGTAGGTTCATAATGCAATCTTCTGCAGAATTGATTTTGCTCTCGGGAAAGGTTCAGGGCTGTCTCCTGAGTGTAAATTCAAGTAGGGTGAAACGCCGTTATTTTGTAAAATACGTTTCATCGAATATCTCGGCAACCGTGCATCGTGCGATAAAAATAGGGGAAACCTTTTTTGTAGATAATTAAATTCTCTACAACTTTTATGGCAAACTTTTTCCTGTATAGTGCATGGTTTTTAATTTACAGCGTGGCAAACTTTTCCAAACATCACCATTTTTACTGTTACATCAACCGTTAAATATATATACTTAGCAATCACCCATGTTCGGAAAAGTTTCCGGAGCTGTAAATAATAAACCATCCACTGTACAGGAAAAAGTTTATAATAAAAGTCGCAGAGAATTTCATTATCTACAAAAATGATTTCGACTAGTTTTGTCCGTACTATGCGCAGTTCACGAGATATTTGATAAAACGTGTTTTCCAAGATGGCGGCTGAAGCTCGACTCCCCGCGACTCGCCAACTTGAATTTAAACTCAGGAGATACTTATGTACCTTTTTCAAAAGCAAAAACAATTCTGCAAAAGAAGATTGCGGAAAAAATGGCTGGAATGAATTTTATTCTCTTCGCCCGTTTTCACAATGCGCAGAGAACAAAATATATGACGAAACAGCGGAAAAGCGACCACGACGACGATGACGAAATCGCGTTTAATGCAGAAACTTAATGAACCTTTTGTTTTTATATCTATTTTCGTGACAATTGTTCTCGGATAATAGCGATAATACAAAGTGCTTCTGCTGTGGGTTCGTTACGCGGGCCATATTTTCTCACGAGATATATTGTTGAATGGGTTCCGAGGAGCGATACATCACAATCGACGAAGAGACGCGCTTCTGCTTTTGACAACTTCAATGTTTTCGTCGAAATACCGAAATGCGAAGCGCAGACCCGTTCGTACAAGGCTTTGAATTTACATTCAATGGACATTGAAATGGTCCGAGAGTTATTGTGCTTTGAATATAACATATCACGTTGAGAAAATCTTCGTAATAATTCGGGAATAAATTAATCGGCGAGATAATGAAAATTACGTAGTTATATAGCGGTAGATGAAAAGGATATCTCATTTTTACCGATATTGACAGGTGTATAGGGGGAAATTCTTTCGACAGTTATCGTTCAAAGAATAGCGATGTACTTTTGTTGATATGGGATTACTCTTTATTATTATTTATTATTAAATAATAATAATAATAATAATAATAATAATAATAATAATAATAATACCTGTGGCTATTCGTTAATAATATTATTATTAGTATTATTGTTATATCTGCCACATTTTTTTATTATCTATATCTTAAAATTATCAAATTTATCGACCCCCCCCCCCACTCCTCCATTACTCGGACAGCCCAGCTGCCCTCGTGATAAAAAGTTTATTCTTGTTTTACACGCTCGTCGTAAACATTCGATAACTTTTGTGCGTGTGTTTTTTTTTTTTTTTAACGAAAACATTTGTCACTCGTGTTTTTGGTGTCTCGCTTGGCTAATCAAACGGGTAGACCCCCTCCGAGACAATATTTTAATTATGACCCCATCACCGAGAACTTTCGCCTCGCGCGTTACAATCGTCGCGAGTCAGGAGGGTCAAATGTTAGGTGAAACGAGGCTTAATCGCGCGGCGATGAACTCTGACGTAAAATGAGATTTTGGTTTCGCGCGAGGGCAGCAGCAGGGATGTATGCAACTTTTTTTTTTTTTTTTTTACAACGCAAAACGCTCCAAAGACACACTTTTACGATCGCATCCAGTTCTCTCTCTCTCTCTCTCTTCTATCTCTCTCTCTCTCTTACTCTTGTTCGTTCGAACCCACGGTCCCTCGATAATCCTTATTGATCTCGTATCTAACTCTAAGTCTCCCCCGATACAATTTATCGCTGCGAATGATATCGGCCGGTTAACGGTGCACTCTCGCGGTCGCGCTTCGTCGTTCCTCATTCCTGTTATTTTCCTCTCGGTGGAGTATACCGATATGCGCAGTAAGAGTCGGTGGAAATTTGGACCAGGTGATAAATTTTGAATCATCTGTGGGTTTCTTGGGATCCGTGGTGTGAGAAATTGATGCTGCAGTTGCATCGGTATCGGAGATACGGTTTTGGGCATATATTGAGAACGTTCGATTTTTTTTTTAAGGAAAAACAAAAACTTATTCCGAGGGCATAAGGCTCAATTAAGGGTTATTTATGTATAATTAACTCAACAATTCTCGGAGACTCGATCTCGGAGTATCGCGAGAGTTATTCTCGGAGAATGCTTAATCGCGGTAGCAAAAAATGCGGGCGAAAAGACTGCGTTGCTCAGCATCACTTTGAACGAAATCGACCAGAAAATTGTCTAATTGTGGTCAATTTGCTGCAGGAAAAGTATAGCAATGCTAAAATGGTTCAAATTTTCAGCAACTCTTGTGAGTTCAGGTTCATAGCGTATATCTAGCTGGCTACCGTACGGAGAAACGGAGAGAGAAAGCAATACTGGAAAATCCAGTTAAAGTAATAAAGATGGAAAGAAAATATGGGGGGAATTCGATTCAATGAATCCTCCGATTCTCTTTCTATCTCTCTATCGACCCCCCCCCCCCCCCTTCTCTTCGTTCACGTGCGTTCGCCGCAGCGATCTATAATTGATAGAGTCAACGGAATAAAATTTAAAAAGCTTGTGCAAATTAGAAATTTTCACGTTGCTTCCTCATTATTTTATCTTGCTCACAAAGCTTCCTCTACGAGCAAGTGAGTTTTTGAATTTTTACTTCCTCATAGAGATAGCTTTGCGTGATCAAATAATGAGAAAGCAATGCGTGAATTTGTAATTTGCAGGCTTTTTTTTCTGCATTCAATGACAATAAAACGACTAAGACAAATGTTTCAATGTTTTTTTTTTTTAATTCAAAATTTTTTTAAATCTGAACCCCTCGATCGATTCTTATTCCCAAATTCAATGCCAAACATCTTTGCCCTCGAATCTATTTTCGAAAAAATTTTCCAGCCGAAAAATGAAATTTTACAAAAGTTCGAGCGATCACAGACATTTTTTTGAAAAAAATTGAAAATCATGTAAAATGGGACACCCAACATAGATTGTAGCGAAAATTTTAATAAACGAAGGAGTTGTGTGCAAAGTTTGCTTACGATTGCGATTGCTCCACGCCCTGGGACACTTTTTCTAAATATGATTTCTCGACGTTCTGGGACATTCATATCGGTATTAAAATCTCGATTAAAAAAAAAAATTTCACCATCGCGAAGCTTCCTCCATGAGGAAGCACAAAAAGCGACGAAACAAACGAATTGCAAGCGGAAATGATGCGATGATAAACGGAAAAAAATGTTCAAGGAAGAAGCGGACAAATCGATATTTTTTTGAAAAAAAGAAAAAAAAACGTAATGGCGATTTGATCGAAAGGGTAGTTCGTTGGATTCGCTACCTTTTTGGGACGGTAGTACACACATTGGGAAATGTATAAAAACACTTTTTTTTTAATCTTCTTTTCTCCTCCCCCGAAGCTCGTGATATCACAGTGTGATCTCTCTTCGTTAAGTTAGCGACAATGCTAATTAGGATGCGCAGCATGGTATGGAGCTTTAACACCGCGCGAGAGCCTTTCTCGCAGTTGTCGCATTTATTCCTTTTTGGTGACCATACGTATGTTTACCTCTTTCCCATATACGACTTTCGCGATATCGACACGCGTAAGACCTTCCATGTCGAATCGGCAATACGTTAATTCCGAAGTAACATTGAAGTTTTTCGTAAATAAATAAAATTGTGAAATATATGACGTTCTCGCGAGGTTATAAAATTTTCGTTAGCTCACTTTAAAGGGGCACTATACGTCTCCAAGGCCATTGTTTTAGAGGTCTATTATAACAATAGCGGTTGGGTTAGGGTAGAAATACTACTTTCAGTAGAAAGCTTGGATTATTGCTTACAAAAGGCTTCATTGACGTTTTTCTAATTAACAATAGTATAGCTTTAATGGGGAAGTTGGTAAGTCACTGCGATAAGCTTGCGAGCAGGATTTCTCAAGACAGACTTATCCGATTGAGCTCAAATTTTAATCACATTTTGACAGAATGTCGTGGATCAAAATGATGAACCAGTTTTGAATTTCACTGAGAATTGATCAATTGGCAGAGAATTAAATATTTATTTCTTGATATTTTGATTTTTATCGGTGCATATAGTACACTTAATCTCGAAAATCAATCGATGGATCAAGTTTCCGGTTTATCATTTCAAAGTGAATGACTTCGGCAATTTTTGTGCAAAATTTGATCCAGATCGGGCCAACGGTTCCGGACATCCTGCGCGCAAACTTATCGCAGTGACTTAGCTACGCTATAATTTATTTGAAAAACGTCAATGAGGCAGATTTTATAGGCAATGATTCAAGCATTCTACTGAAAATATCATTTCCACCACAACTCCCACCACTATTGTTGTAACAGACTTCTAAAATAAAGGCCTTAAAGACGTATATATGTGTCCCTTTAAGGATGTATCGGACGTACCTTACCAACCAAAAGTGACTTTCGTCGACAATATTGCATACTTCATGATAAGATAAAAATCGGAAAAAATTCAATCACAATAAAGACGATAAGAAGATTACTTTTTAATAATAATAATGCCCAAAAGTTATCAATAAATTGTTTAAACAAAACATTGTTTAACAAATTATTAGGGAATGTTTTTTTTTGTCATGAGAAATGAATTCGTTGATTTTTTTTAATTGCACATGAATTTTTTTAAAATTCTCTTTGGATTAAAATTGATTTTTCTCATCTTAATTAATCTTGACTTAAAATTCATTTTGAAATTTCGGTTTTCGGAAATTTGTAATGGTTGTATTTACGAAACTATTCGTTCAATGCCCTGGAAACTTCTCAATTGTAATATACAACGTTTTTACGAAAACATATCCAAAATTCACGATTTTTCTTCATTTTTCAAAATTAAAAATTTTTCGAAAACCGAAATTTAAAAATAATACATTTTTTATTTTAAATTGATGTGTAGTCAGAAAAATCAACGAATTCATTTCACGTGTCAAAAAAAAACTTTCCCTAAAAATTTGTTAAACAATGTTTTGTTTAAACAATATATTGATAACTTTTTGGCATTATTATTATTCAAAATTAATCTTCTTATCGTCTTTATTGTGGTTGAATTTTTTTCGATTTTTATTTTATCATAAAGTATGCAATATTGTCGACGAAAGTCACTTTTAGTTGGGAAGGTACGTCCGATCCATCCTTAAGAACCAACCATATAAATTTCCGTTTCTTATAATTTGAGGACTTGAGTCCGATATGTTATCACCTTTAAGCCGTACTTTGGAATGAAAATCCTACGATAGCTCAAGATGCGGTAACTCCGAGAGTAATCAAATCTTATATCGATGAATATTTCGCATGAAAGTTATTTGATTGTTCATCGCCTCACTGTAGGAAAACTACAAGGCTTGTCTTGTAATCTGTCTCAAAGTATATTCAATTTGGAGCAATATTCCATGGAGCAATGGTCTGCAATATTTTTGAGAATATTTTTACAACTTGAGTCGTAAATTTGAGGGAATTGCCGAATCACGAATAGCTTATTTGACATGGAATGCCTAATATACAGAGTCATCCATGTATACCGCCTGTCGGATCTAAGCGAAAACGCGTGAACACGCGCGTGGCTTCGTTTATGGCGAGTAAAGCCTCTTTCGGTATTACCCACCAGCGGTTAGGTGAGCAAGACACCTATAGATCTCTCTCTCTCTCTCTCTCTCTCTCTCTCTCACACACTATTACACCATGAATCCTTCTCATTCTTCGAAGCCTCGTTTGTGCGTACAATTTTTCAATTCTAACCATCTTCCGGGTATAACGGTATATTATAACGAGCTCATTCCAATCAGATTCATCGATCTGCGCGATCAATTTCGAGTCGATTTCAAATCTGTGCGAACATTTTTCTCTTTAAAGACGAATTTATTTGCATCGGTTCTCCATAATTGATTTTAGGAAGTATAGAAACAAATCTTCAGTGCGATAAATATAGAAACGTGAGAATGAATATCATGACAATATACAATCGATGTGTCTGATCACTTGCAATATTTTCCGCTTACTCAATTTTTCGCAATTACATTTTTTTTTTTAAATACCAAATATCGAGGCAAATTTCGTGGCTCAGAAGAATAGTTGGCAATGAGCAAAGAGTACCTTTCACAGGCCCCTGATATCTCTGATCACTTTTCGCATTTTTTACTTTCTTGCATCTTGCATCTTTTTCCTAAATTCGATAAATTTCGTAAAATTGATCGGGATCAAGAGTTCAATAAATAGGGGCCCGATCTATGGGTCTGACCAATTTGCGGAACTTTCCTTTCATAACGCATTTATCAGACGCGTCTGCGAGAACTTTATCGAACTCTTAACCCCTCACCGCTCCCAAGGATAAAGAAATTTTTTTGTTCTTTTCCAGTTACTTATTCCGTGAAAAAAGCGTGATATGAAAAAAAATTGTGCAAAAGGAAGGCATGTATAGTTATAGAGGTGTGCGGGTATGTAATAGTTGGATCGCAGCACAAACTGCGTCAGGGTATAGCATCAGCCAGAGTCCGAGGGAGAAGGAGAGACGGTTGAAGGCACACGGGAAGGAGAACGAAGGGGTAGTTCGGGGGTGGGGGGGGGGGGGGGTAAGCTTTTCGGTCAGGGGAGGTTGAGACGCGCGTGCGAAAGTGTGCAGCATCGAGAATTCGTGAGGTTGGGCGATGGAGGGCTACCGCGGATCAATCGTAGCCCTCAGTGTGTTCCTCCCCCCCCCTCCCCTCCCAGAAATCCCCCAAAACCCTCTCCCGACTATCCTCAACCCCTTTGTCCTCGTTGCTGCGCTGAGCGACCTGTCTCACCCTCTCACCTTCCCTCCCAATCCCTCCGGCCCGCAACGTCGTCTCTCGTCGCGTGCAATGTCGTTCTCTTCGTCGTCATTTTCAACAATAGTAGCTTGCAACCCCCCTCGACCGAAAGCCTCGCATCCAACCGCACTGGCAACCACTTCGACCCTATCTCCTTCTCTCTCTCTCTCTCTCTCTCTCTTTCTAGCTTTTTTTTTTGCGTCATATATGGACGCGTACACGCAGACTCAAAGAGTTTGGATTCAGCAAGAAATCCTTTGAAATTTCGAGAGAACGAAATTTTATTTTCATTTGCCACCTCATAGAGGACGCTTTGTGACTGTGAAAAACCAAATTTCAAGATTTTAATGCCAAAGTGTTCAAAATGTCCACCAAAACGTCGAGAAATCATACATGGAAAAAATGACCCTGCGCGTGTGTGCGTATACAAACCCTGCAAAATTCAAACGTCTGTATCTCTAAAACTACTCAAGCGATCGCGAGCAAACTTTGCGCACAAATTGAGCATGTGACCCCCTTTGTTTATTGAAATTTTCCCTAAAATCTGTAATGGGTGTCCCATTTTTCATGATTTTGAATTTTTCTAAACATTAATTTCGTAAATTTTCATGTTTTGGCTCGAAAATGTTTACACAAATAGGCTAAGGGGCTAAGTTATTAAATTCGGCAAGAATCGCTCGAGGGGTACGGATTTCAGAATTTTTTTGAATTTTTCAAAAAAAATTCCAGTAGCTCCAACTTCCGCAAATATTTGGCTGCCGGGCCAAAATTTTGTACACGGATAAATTACCGGACAAGATTGAATGGCATTGAATTTCACACGAATCGCTTGAGGGCTTCAA